>CM057337.1:790223783-790383783 GCA_030015575.1 Agapanthus africanus
CAACATCCGAATTGCTGGCAACCGAATAAGCGCATCCGGCACTACATTAACTTTCCCCGGATGATACTTGAGATCAAGATCATAATCAGCCATCAGCTCCAACCATCTACGCTGCCTTATGTTAAGCTCTTTCTGCGTGAACACGTACTTTAAGCTAACACGTACTTTAAGCTTTTGTGATCGGTGAATACTTCGACCCTTTCGCCCAGTAAGTAGTGTCTCCAAATTTTCAAAGCGAAAATCACTACTGCATGCTCCAAATCATGAGTTGGGTAATTCTTCTCATGGGTCTTCAACTGTCTCGATGCGTAGGCTATAACCTTCTCATGCTGCATCAAAACACATCCCAAACCTATCCCAGATGCGTCGCTGTGTATCACCAATCCTCTGGAACCGTCTGGTACGGTCAAAATAGGGGCGGTTATCAATCTTTGTTTCAACGCCTCAAAAGCTGACACACATTTATCCGTCCATACGAACGGTACTTCCTTATGCGTAAGCTTGGTCAAAGGCTTAGCTAAACGAGCAAAATTCTCCACGAACCTTCTGTAATATCCGGAAAGTCCAAGAAAACTTCTGATCTCTGCTACATTCTTCGGAATCGGCCAATCTTGAACTGCTGCAATCTTCTCGGGATCAACGGCGATTCCATCTCCGGATACGACATGCCCCAAAAACATCACTTCTTCAAGCCAAAACTCGCACTTGCTCATCTTCGCATATAATCTTTCTTGCCTCAATGTCTGCAGTGCGATCTTCAAGTGTTCTGCATGCTCTTCTATGCTCCTCGAGTAGACCAGAATATCATCGATGAACACCACTATAAACTGGTCCAAGAACGGTGAAAAGATTCAGTTCATCAAGTCCATAAATATCGCCGGTGCGTTCGTGACTCCGAATGGCATCACTAAATACTCGTAATGTCCATATCGAGTTCGGAACGCGGTCTTGCAAATACCCTCTGATTTGACTCGAACTTGATGATATCCGGATCGTAAATCCAGCTTCGAGAATACCCTCGCGCCACTAAGTTGCTCGAATAATTCGCCGATGCGAGGGATCGGGTACTTGTTCTTAATAGTCACCCGGTTTGATTCTCGATAATTGATGCACAACCTCCTTGTGTCATCTTTCTTCTTAACTAGAAGAACTAGAGATCCCCAATATGAATTGTTGCTGCGAATCCAACCCTTCTCTAGTAATTCAGTAACCTGCTTCTTGACTTCTTCCAACTCCACTGGTGCCATTGGATAGTACGCCTTTGAGATTGGTGCTGCACCAGGAACAAGATCGATCGCGAACTCCACATCTCATTTTGGCGGTAAATCCGAGATGTCCTCGAACACGTCCAGGAACTCTCGAACTACAGCTAGCGCTTCCTCCTTATCAACTTCCATTGACCAAAGAACATTGTTTGTCGCCCTAGCCCTAAATTCGCCTGGCCCGACATAACTGCTACTTCCAGGAAAAACAAACTCCGGATGTCCGGGAATCTGGAAAATCACTTTCTTTGCCCTACAATCAATGTGAGCGTGGAAAGTGCCGAGAAAGTCGATTCTCAAGACAACATCATAACTTCCGGTAACGATCACCAAGAAATCTGTAAATAACTCCCGTCCGCAAATAACAACAGAACAATCCTTGCACTCGCTATTAGATATAATCTTCCCATTTCCAGTATGTATGTCCCAACAACAAGACAGGGCCGTGTAAGAAATCGACTGTGCAACAATAAACTTGGATGGCATAAAACAATGGGATGCACCAGAATCGAATAATGCCAATTCGGGAAAACCATGAACAAGCAGGATACCAAAAACGAGTTCATCTGAAACCAAGACACTGAAGAAGATAAGCATGGTAAAAAGGATTCAAGCTTGCGATAAAACATGAACTGGTAAACAATAAAACCGAGAGAAGGAAGGTAATATCACGACCAAAAACAAGGAGATGAATCAAGACTAGGACTCCAAGTTACTTAAATAGAGTACCGCATTGTAACCATACTGCAGTTTATAGTTACAATCACATAACTCCGTTAAAGTCGCCCAAATCCTAGTATCAGAATCAAATGAATAGGACGGAAGAAACAATAGGGAACCAAAAGAATTTCAACTCGAGATGCAAAGTTGTTTGCATATCGTCAGGACAGGGGTCAAGAGAAAGATATGATTCAAGAATCATGATAACAATGTGGCAGGACATGTTCCTAATTACAGGTTTTCTGATTCGTGTATTGGGTCCAATACCCAACTACAAAAGAATCAAACCCGATCAACCTAAATCCTATGGCTCCGATACCAAACAAACCCTGTCACGCTCCGCTTCCCAGAGTGCGCTAAGATCAGCACGTGACAGAGCCAACAATGCTACCTGTGGCTAGGAAACATCTCTCCACAGTCACATTACGGCTGTCTATAAGATATCAAGAACAGTAGAAATAAAATCATCTATCTAGTACATGTCCATAAGCCAGAGTAAACGAGTCAAGAATTGATATGCGGAAGCAATAAATCCAATAAAAAATAACAATCTGGAAGGTACGTCTCAAATACGGGCTCACATCAGGAAATAAAATGCTGAAAGGAAACTAAACTAGAATACTAACAGGGTCCTCACTGCTCGGCCTATCGGCTGAAGTACTCCTGCTTGGCCTGCGACAAGGGTAGTGGATCTGGGCCATGCAAAACCCAGACGTCAGCGCGTCACAATATCAACAATAATATAATCAGGGGGTAACAGGATATGCAGGCATGAATTATAAACTGGTAACATGAATATAATAAATGAGCAGGGATATCGAACAGTGAAGTGTAACAGCATAGGTGAAGTGCAGCGATAAACTAAACTGTGCTGCCGGGTTAACTACTTTCAAGTCTGTGAAATCAATTTAATGAATCGTCGATGTAACTCAATAGTATCCCGTGCATGCCCGGAACCACGGTCAAGGCTCTCGGGCTGAATCCGAGACGTGCCGCTAGGCAGTAAACAGGTAACATATACAGACGAATGATGTCAGCAGTATCATCCCGGGGCTGGCCTAGCCCATAAAACTGATCAATATAAGCGTCGAACTGTTGAGTTACAAATCAGGTTTCATCATTGATTTCCCCTTACCCCTAAGGTTATGTGTCTGAGTCGGGTATTGATAAACTGTAGCTAATGCCAACACAGGATCAAGCAGGAACAGGTTTGTCTATACAGACAACAGGATATGTCCATCGGGACAACATGTCAGGATTGTCGGCATTAGGAACAGGATCAGGTATCAAGTCAAGTGATGATATATCAGGTCATGTCAGGTAGTGTACATATATCAAGTGGGTGCCCAACAGTAAAATGTAGCAAGTATCGAATCAAGGCAAAAGTACAGATGTACAGTAAAAGCATGGATGCACAAATATCTATCAGGGGTTATATCATGACTATGTAGGATGTACATTATCACGCATGGGATACTAATGTAACAGTAATATGGATTAATGCGACATGGCATGCAACTAGATGTAAAGAATTAATGGTATGGGTACACAATAAAACATGGATGCATGAATAACTATCAGGAGTTGCAACTATAGCTCCATTACTATGTAGGATGCACGTTATCAAGAATGGAGTACTAATGTAATAATAATATGAGTCAATGTAATATGGTATGCAACTAGGTACATAATTAATGGTATGGATACACAATAAAGCAGGATGCATAAATAACTATCAGAGGTTACAACTACAGCTCCAAGACTATGTGGGATGCATATTATTAAGCATGGAGTGTTACTAAAACAATAACATGAATTAATATGATCTATTAAGCATAGGGTGTTACTACAACAATAATATGAATTAATATGATCTATCGATACAGCTATATATATTTTTAAATGATATGGATGCATACGGGTATCCGAAAACAGTAAAACTTTAATATGGATGTATAATTTAATCAACATGTAATATTTTATTCATATGGATGCAAGATAAGTATTATAGCATGTAGCAAGATAAACTTGCCTGAACGGATCGCACGACGGGTGCGTACGACACGTCCGACGTCGGGTAATCGTCGCAAAGCACACGCGGCACACGGGACGGGTCCAGGCGAGGCAAGAGGACAACCACGCAGGTAAGGGACATTCACTGGATCGCCTAGATCGCCAGCGATGACCAAAGCTCCGGCGGGTGATCACAGGAAAGAAACAAGATCAAGAAAAGAAAAGAGAAGGAAAGAAGAAAGAGAAGAAAGAAGAGAAGAAAAGAGTGGGGATTTGGTTGTTAAGGTGCTCTGGCTTCATAGAGAAGGCGAGGCAAGATGTAATTCCGACGATGGGGTTTTTCCGGCGTGGCTTACGGCGAGGCAGTGGGGGGTTGCGGTGTGCAGGTTTCTTGAGTTGGTTGTTGGGGGATGAAGGGAAGAGGTAAGTGGAAGAGAAGGAGGTGGAGGTGAGGATGATGCTGGGATGAAGTCGGGGTCGCCGGCGGTGAGGGAACGTCGACGAGGTGTGCTGGGGAAAACAGGTGATGGGTTCTTGGTGTCCGGTTTCTGCAGGGGAAGAGTCGGCAGGAGGTGGAGGAGGAGAGAGGGAGGTGAGAGGTGACGGATGAGGGGTCGACGACGATGGAAACGTCGGCGATGGGGTCACCGGCGTGAGACTTTCTTGTGTTGCAATGGGTTTCGGTGTGCAGGGATTTTGGGGTTGGCTTGGGGATCTTGCTGGGAATGAAGGAGAGAGGAGGAAGTGAAGAAGGCGACGAGGGTGGTGCTAACGAGGAGGTGACGGCAAAGGCGAAGGTGGATGAAGGCGACAAGGTCAGGAAGTTGGTTTTTGGGTCTCGTCGTGGTGGGTGTGCAGGGTTCTTGGGTTTGGAGCTCGGGCATAGAGAGGAAGAAAAGTGGATGTCGACGAGGGGTCGACGATGAGGGGATGAAGGCGAGGGTGGTGACAGCGAAGGTGAAGGCGAGTGCGCGGGTTAGGGTTCTGTTCTCGCGGCAACAGAATAAAAAGAAGAAAAAGAGAAGAGGGAGGTGACCGTAGTGAAAGGAAGAGGTGACAGGATTCGAGGAACACACAGTAACTGCGAAAAGAGAGAGAGGGGGGGAAGAGAGAGAGATAAAGAAAGAGAAAGAGAGAGAGAAATGGAGAGAGAGAAACAGAAAGAGAGAGAGAGACGCGGGTAAAATAATAGGGTTATAAAATAATAAAAATATAAATAATATATTTTAGTTAGAAAATCTTTTATAAAAGGATATATACAAATATATTAACAGTTAGAATATAAAATATAATATTAGTTAAATTTTGAGATTCTGGCTAAAACAAAAATAGTCCAAAACATGCCCGGGTCGGGTCTAAAAATCTAGTTTTAAAATACGGAAAATATACGTGTCAACCAAAACTAAAACAGGATATCCGGGTAACGAAAATGCATACCCCAAGAACGGATGCATGCACGTGCACGTAGCTATCCAAACGAGTCTGTTTCACTGAACGAGACACGAACAAGATGCGCGGATGCTACGACAGGGTTAGGGGTATCATGCAGGCCATGCTAGATATTTTTAAAATATTTTATATGACTTTAAATGTTATATTAAAATATGCAGATGCCAGATATAATGCCAGTATGCAGTATGTATAATATGAAAGTGCACGGATCCACGTAACAAGCCAAGATAAATCTCAAACATGAATTAAGACTGGTTTCAAGCATGTAGGTTGGGTCGGATGCAAATACAGATATTAAATATACTATTCGTTTCCAAAACACAGTAAATCAAGAAAATACCATAAATAAAGAAATATTTGAACTAGAACTGGTATAAATGAACTAGGGTGTTACAATGTGGAGTAAAGAGGAGTTAGCAAGCGGTTAACTTCCGGCGAAGAATCGAAACTATTCCGGATCTCCCGTGACGCCACGACGACAACTATCTCTTCTTCTACCTTTTCTTAACCTAACTAAATAGTAAGTCCCTCCTAAACTTCTTTTCTCTTCATTGAATTTATCTTTTTATAAAAATCGGTAAAAGTGGAGTTAATACCGATATCACTTTTTCCAAATCCTATAACTCCAATTCCCATTATCTTTTGGACAAACAAATTTTTATACAATATTTGTAACGTTAAACCCTAATATTTAGAATAAAAATTTCATTAAAATTCTCATGTGAAATAACAATAGTAGCACTTTTTCATTTAAATACCATGAACTTTAAATATCATCTTTTTTTTAGTTTTGTTAAAACAATATCTTAAGGAAAACTTCATGCGGTAATGACCTACCCCACACGCACACATGGTTCCATAGCACGATACCTCTTTTATGTGCATTTTTGTTACAAAGACATTATTACAAGAAAATACCACTTACAATAAAAACCAGATATCTTTTAAACGGTGTTTTAAACTTGTAACGACTCTGAATTTACTGTACAGAATTTTCTAATTTAATGTACAGAAAATGAGTTATACAGCCTGAGTTTGAGTTATAAGTAAATTTTGTTAAATAACAGAAAGAAACCACTTGTAGCTCACTGGTAAAACGTACTGTTGTGACGTAACCCCTGTGTTCGATTCCCATCAGACACATTATTTTTCTTATTTTTTCTTTTTAACTTTTTGGAAGCCCAAAAGTTTACACGTGCAATACACATAAAAATGAAAAGTCAGAAAAATCAAACATGTGCAAAAGAGTTTAAATACCGTGTTGATCATCTGGCACGAATCTCGATGCCAGATGCATCAAATCGACCGGCCAAATGCTTGATGGGGCCGACAGGGAAGGTTGATCTGAGCCCAATTATCCCCGGGCTTTGCAGACTAACCCTTTCACCTTCCCCTGACACCCCTGCACTGTTTGATTTTGCTACAATCAAACAGAGACCCTTCATTTCACCATTTATCGTTTATTAATGCATTTTAATTCACCATTTTAATTCCAAAACCCTAATTCTACACTATAAACACCACCCCACAATTTGGATCAATATCATTCTGAAATTTCCAGCCAAAACTCTCAAAAATTCTCTAAGTACCAGTGAAGTACAAGTGGAGTTAGCAAGCGGTCAACTTCCGACAAAGAATCGAAACTATTCCGAAGCTTCCGCGACGTCACGACGACAACCCTCTCCTCTTCTACCTTTCTTTATGTTAATCAACTAGTAAGTCCCCTCTAATCTTCACTTCTCTTCTTTAAAAATTTATTTCAAAACTCATATCGGTAAGTGGAGTTCATACCGATATTCTTTTTTCTAAACCCTAGAAAACTTCTTATCTTCATTCTTTGATCAACTAATCTTTTACACTATACTTGTAACCTTTAACCCTATTATTTAGAATCAAATCCCATAAAAAATTCTCATATAAATTAACTTTAATTTAAGTTTTTCATTTAAATACCATGAACTTATTAAATACCTCTTTTCGTATATTGTTAGAAACTATACCTTCAGAAAACCTCATGGGGTAACGTCCTACCCCTCACGTACACACTTGGTTCCATAGCACAATATATCTTTGTATGAATTTTGGTTACGAAGGAAAATATTACCACATAACTTTAAAACGGTTTTCTTTTTAACAGTATTTTTAAATTCCTTTGCGATTATGTCTCTACAACCCTTTTTAGTGGACCCGCTATTGAATGGTGCGGATTATCGCACATCCTTAGGCTAGTAGAGCGAGATGCAGACCTCCTCATGAAGTATTCGATTTCGAAAGGTTTTAAATACGGTTTTTAAGAAAAATGCATTTTCTAAATAAATAAAATTAATTTTTAATAATTATATAAATATTAAAAATCCATATATTTTCAAAATATAATAAACTTACATTTTTCTAAAAATGAAAGTTTCCAAGTTTCACTAAACTACCATCAAGATACCAATAAAAGACAAGTTTTACAATAAAATACCATGAACTTTCCAAGCTAAAGTAAAATACCTCAAACCCTTAAAATTCATATACATGAAAACCCTAAATAATATAAATAACATCCCGAGGTTTATTTTGAAATTATATAAAAATATTTTTTATAAAACCCCCTTGAGTTATATAAAACAATATTTAAGGACTTTAGTAAATATAGGTTTAAGCGGAATCAATTCTCTTGAGTCTCAGGGATCCGGAGAAAGTGAGTGCTTGCCTATTTAAGGTAGAAAACCTAACGGAGTTATCAATGGTAATTGTCTTGGAAAAAGACATAAATCCTGCCGTCCATGTGCAGTAGTTACCGATGATTCCCGAACCTAATTCAAGATCTAAATCAGTTACAAGTGTCTGACTCAAATCTGAGTCTATTCAATCCTGAATCCAAAGTCAAACATGAATACATGAACTTGAACCTGAATACTTGAATACCAACATCAATATCAAACATGAATACTTGACTTGACTTGACCGAACCATGGTTAAACTTGACATGACTACTTGACTACAAGATTATATCCTGAACCTGACTACTTGAACAACTTGTATCCATGGTTTCAGCAAGACTTGTAAATATACTCTATACAATACATTTACGCGGGGATAATGGGGTAGATTGGTACAGAACGTATTAACGTGGCACGAAATGGTCACTTAAAAGACACATACATGAACTCTTGTGTCGTTGTCCCATGGGTTTTGATGGGCCTTGTACTACATGTTACCATAGTCCACGGGGTAAGATGGACTTCTCTCGTATATACAAATACTTTCTGTACCAAGCTACAAACAACTACGTTAGAATAACAATCATATACCTGTACAACTTAACAGTTTCTTTTAACCTTACTTGTTTTATTTCATTCATTCTTTTGGGACTTACCGAGCGTTAGTTCGCTGACGACATTCTTTCTATTTTTTTCTTTGGAATGTTCGTTAGGAGGACCGGTCACTGAAGAGATCGAGCCTAACCAGGAGGACTTGGACCAGCTCACTGCCCAGCCGGAATTCTAGCTCTCCTTATATTTATTTTCATCTTGTATGCCACTGTTTAGGCACTGCTTTTTATCATTGTATCTTTTCATTTTCAAACATTTGTATATAAAGTGAATGTAAATAAAGTTGTTCATTTTTATATCTCTTGTCATTCTTGTGCATTTTATATATATTGCTTAATTATACTTAACGTATTTATTTCTTAGTAAATACGTTGCGGCCCATTATATCAGCGTTTCCGTACACTGGGAAGCGGGGCGTGACAGGTTTTGTTGGCGGCCCATGCAAGTCAGTTTTGCATGAAGTATTAAGCAATATATCACAAGAATTATAAGATTCAGCAACTATACATTCTTTACATTTCTGATTTCTTGAATCTATCCTAACCCTTCCTTTTCTATCAAGGTTATGGATTCTCCCAACAACACGAGTACGAACGTCAATGGAAACACCCCACCGCCTACTCTACCACTACCACCACCTACCGTTGCCCATCAACGAGCAAACGGTATTGCTCGAGGCTATCAAGAGCCTTCTGGAGGGGCAGCAGCAGCAGACTTGTAGGGTTCCTAGGCACTCTAGTGAGGTCTCCCAAGCCATCAACCATGGCAATTTCAAAAATTATGGTGCCTACAAACCCTAGTGTACGGATCTATAACTAGATGTCTAGGCGAAAAGAAAGCTAGCTAACAACTTAGCTAAAGAGAATACGGAAATACAACCTTTGTAGATCCGGTGCTCCACCTCCACGGCTCCGCAACGATGTCGTCTCCGCTGTCCAAATCAAATCCGGGCTCTAGAGTCGGCTTCGTCGGAGAATGGGCAAGCTAGGTCGTCGATGTCCATGCCGAAGATGATCTACGTCGAGGCATCGATGAATCAAGCTCCACCTTCACCAAACCATGAAAAGTTGTGAAGGAAACACACTCTACTACTTGGCAAGAGGTAGAGGATGAAGAAATAGGAAGTGGGTAGACTTTAGATTTGGATTTCTCACTCATATCATCAATCCACCATTGATGTAGTGGAGGTTTTCTTCATGAAGTGAAGAAGAAGAAGAAAGCAAGAAGATGATTAGTTATTATAAAAAGAATAATAATTTTATTCTTATCATAATTTTAACCCAAGTTAAGTGTAGAGAATTGACCAAGGTTAAAGAATGGTTAGGGTAAAGGAGATGAGACAAAAATGGTGACATGAAGAAAGCTTCCTGAAGCTTCAAGTTGAAAACAAAAATAGCCACCATTTTTGACTTCATTTCCTTTTCACATTTATCTTTTAAATACAAATGAAAATATAAATGAATGAATAAAAGAAAACCCTAATCATTTATTTAACCTAGGTTTAATTCATTACACTTAACAAAAAGATATGTATCATCAAACATGATACAATCAAGTGCACAAAAATCATATCGCATATGCAATGCGCACACCCGAGTGAGAAAATCCATTCAAAGTGAACCGATACTAGTTAATGCAAAGTAATATATCAAATATATAATTATGCATTAAATCATTAAATCAACACTTGATTTAACGATCCGGTCATGACGCACATAACCGACGGGTATCTTTAGTAACATCTTATCGAATCAACACTTGATCCGATAACCCGGCTATATCGCATATAACCGATCGATGTCACATCGCGAGAATCGAATACGGTATCACATACACGCATTATTCTCAGTCCCGCACATATCTCATATGCGCTCCTATTTCGTTTCGCTTGAACCAGGAAACCTCTGTGTAGGACTCTAAAGACTCGTCAATATGCCGGCAGCGGATGATGATCATATCAAACATCCACAAGCCGCAAGCGGTCTGCTAAACGTAACGGCCACCCGGGTATTGAGCGATCTGAAGATCGACGAGCAAGCCCGCTTACACTCCAGTGAATCCGACCAGTAACACTACCGTACAGTCCGGTCTGATCGTCTGATATGTCGCATATCTCGCCTAGGGGTGGTATACGTCAGACCCCAATAGCTCAATAAGTCGTGTCGATATGAGGTCTATAACTGTTCGAGAAACTACTGGTAACACTTACCAGTAAATCTCTGCAACCCTGGCCAGGGATTTCCTGTTATAGCCAATCGAACACAGCGCAACATCAACCCCCATATACCGGGAGAGACGAATCCCCTCCTATCGCTCATTGCCTCCATGTGACTCGGGACTGTACCCAAAAACCACCGTTTTGCACGCCCTCTTGGACGTGGTAAGATGGAAATCAAAGCACAGTGGGAACCACACAAGACTCTATGACGATCTCGGGTCAACAGACTACTCTGTACCAGTGTCACCAGAGAACTGCCATCTGACGTGAGGTATAATACCATCTGGGAGTTCTCGGCGAGTCCGTCCAGTGTACCCAGTCTCTACTGAGCACCCGTATATCTCCTCTGATGTCAAACACCGATGGATATGGGATCATCCATCGCCCATCTGTATGGGTCGAGAAGGTATACGCTAGTCTACTCTGGTATATCGATGCCCCGTCTCGATACACCCTCGACTAGGGACTTTGAAGGATGTACTTATAGACTACCATGTCCCCACTAGTATGATCCGCATCATAGTCCAGGTAGTCAAGTACATATCCTAAGGGCTTTACCAACATGTAACAGAG
This sequence comes from Agapanthus africanus, assembly GCA_030015575.1. NCBI lineage: Eukaryota > Viridiplantae > Streptophyta > Magnoliopsida > Asparagales > Amaryllidaceae > Agapanthus > Agapanthus africanus. The sequence continues at coordinate 790,235,342 of CM057337.1, forward strand.
AGACAATCAGCATACACGTTAAGGTAAATATCAACCAGATAGCATACTATCATGTCGAGCAAGAAAGTCCTCCCTATATACGTCCCAGCATCCACTACAATATACATCCTATGTATAGTAATGGCCTCTAGGGCATACATATAACTAACAATCTCCCACTTGCACTAGGGCCATCTATAGCAGTGGTTGCAGTATCTCATACTCAACCATCCCATAAAAGTCTCTCTCTGGGAACAGGCCTTTGTGAGTGGATCCGCTGTGTTGTCCTCTGAATCTACTCTCCTAACCTCGATCAGGCGATGCTGCCTTAGAATATGTCTGGATCACTGATGGGACCGGCGTTCCTCGGCATAAGCCACAACTCCATTGTCACACAATGGGAGGAACATAGTTCATTTCATGAACCAATATACACCCAAACAGCCTCTTTGGTAGCATCTTAAGTAGCGATGTTTCCAGCCTTTATCGTCTAGTATGTCACGGTATCTAGCTTGGAACTCTTCCAACATACCGTCCCTTTACTGAGGGTAAAGACAGTGCCTGCGACTGACACTCAGTCGTCTTTATCACCCTGGAACCCTTCCAGTGATTCTCCCCAGGATCGGTTGATACCGTCTCACTACAACTAGTGAGAGTCCTAACATCCATCTAGATCTATCTCATAGATCCAAAATCCAGGATTTAGTAGGTATCACTTTAATCCTATATGGAGAATCTTTGTGATAAGCGGAGATTGATCGAGCGTAGCATAAGAAACTCCTTTCTTATCAAGAGTATGTCATCCACGTACTCTACGAGGATCACCACCATACTCCCTACTACCTTTTTGTTTATACAAGGTTCATCTACCATTTTGATGATGTCAAACTCTTTGACTTATCCATCAAAACAGATGTTCCAACTCCGCGATGCCTGCTTTATCCTATAAAGCATCTTGCACACGTTTCCGCTGCTCCCACTGTCTACGAGGCCCTCTGGCTGTGTACTTATAGACGCTCTCTTCTAAATCATCATTTAGAAAAGCAGTCAAGACACCCAACCACCAGAGATCGTAGTCATGGTATGCAGCCGTGGTAAGTAGGATCTGGATGGACTTAAGCATAGCCATTGGAAAAGGTTTCATCATTATCCACGCCTGGTCAATGAAGAAAACCTTTAACAAGTCTAGCTTTGAAAGTCTCAACTTTTCCATCTACACCAAGTAATCTTCTCAAGATATACTTGCTCCTGATGGGGATTTAACCCTTCAGATATAGCAACTAAAGTCCATACTTTGTTGGTGTATAAGGATTCCATCTCAGATCGCTAAGCATCCAGCCATTCTTATAGAGTCCCACTCCTGATGGCCAGCTCGAAACTAGTTGGGTCATCATCTCATGATGCAATCCTCGCTCCCACTGTCACAGAGAAACCAAAGTATCTCTCAGGTGGGCGAGGAACCCTACTAGATCGGCGGAGAGGCTGAGGTTCGTTGGTAACTATCGAATCCTTTGGTTCTTTCAAATCATGTGCTGTAGTTTGTATAGCTGGAACATTTCCAGTTCTACATTACAGACCTTGCCTCGAGCTTGTCCGGATTTTGCTTTTAGACATAGGCCGGGCAACCCCAAATCTTAACTAATTTAAGATATGGGCTCTTCCCTTTCCATATCACATATGAAGTGGTAGGCAACTGATTTGATTCGAACCCTATTCAATAGGTATGCAACTTCATAAGTGCATAACCCCTAAAAGGAAACAGGTAACTCAGTAGTACTCATCATAGAGCACACCATATCAAATAGGGTGTATCTGCTCCGCCCCGATATACCATCGTGCTATGGTGTATACAGAGGAGTAATGCTGAGAGAGAATCTCATTCTCCTTTAAAATAGTCCAGGATTTCCGTGCTCAAGTATTCTCCTCCTTGATCACATCAAAGGACATAATACTTATACCCATATTTTGGTTCTCTACTTCTAACTTATATTCCGTGAATATCTCAAAAGGTTCGGACTTGTGTTTCAACAGGAACATATGTCTGAATCTTGAGAGATTATCAGAGAATATAATAAAGTATAAAGAATCAGTCCTGGCATTTGTAGACTGGGGACCTTACATACATCAACATGTATCATCCCAAGAGTTCATTAACTCTTTCTCTGTTTCCAAAAAACGGAGCTATGGTCATCTTATCTTTGTGACATGACTGGCGAGTTTCACAAGATGTAAATTCAAACTGATTTAAATATGCATCTATATGTAACTCTAGCTAGTCGGGTCACATTGATCTGACCTAGTCTACAATGCCTCAAGTAGGATTCGTTCATTTCTGAACTCTTCCTCTTGTATGTGTTCTGTATACTAAGAACTGTAGTTTGATTTAGAACATCAATGCTTTTAGATAACGTGCCTGAACCGATCAACTTTTGATATAGGAAATGTTCAAAACATTATCCAACAATACAAAATTTTATCCTTTCTTTACTGATAAAGAGACTGATATGATTTTGTATATCAGGTTCGGTATCTAATAACATTCGTTCAGAATCAATGTATTGGAAATACAGGGTGACAGTGACCGACAGACTTGGCTGCAACTCTTTCCCCGTTTTCTGCCTCATGAAACTTATCACCCGTTCTCAGTTCTCTACCTTTCTGTAGCCCTATGTAACAGATTACATATCTGGGATCCTGATCTGGTATCACATACCCAGGACGTAAAGGATACTGAGAAACAGTTCTGTATAATGAACAAACCCGAAGATGATGCATCAACATGCACTCTCTTCGTTTGGGCGGCACGGGAAATCTGGTATTCCCCAATTTCCTGCTCTGTCTTATAACATTTATAAGTTGGAGCGGGACCAACGTACCCCAGCTCAGTATAACAAGCGGGTTCGGTCAATAATCCGTATTATTATCTTGATTAAGGCGTGATATGGTCGCTACCAGGAGAGAGAGAGAAGAAAACACTCAGCGTGCGCTCTGTCAAGAATAGATTGGTTTTTATTTTATCTAATCAGGATGGCTCCCACTGCTTTTTATCAAATCTTCCTTCAAACCCAAAAAGGAAAGACTAGCCGGGATTAATTACACACTACAAGTTCGCCAATCTTTCAGCCAGGCCAGTGTCGGTACTTTGAGGGAGGTCCCCCGTGCTTTCGCACGAACCTAATTAATGTAAACCTCGTTTTCCCAGAGGCGTAACCTCGTTGACACCTTTCTAGACACCTACTTGATCGGCTAATTGTAATGTATAAAACTCTCCCAGGAGTAACACTTACTCGCAGCGGGTATCGGGATCCAACTATCTCATAGAAGGTATGCAATCTCATTGCAAATTTCAACACTTGAAATTCCCGATAATATTTTGCCCCTAACCTCCTATGACCTTGACAAAGGCCAACAAACCATAGGATGCTAGTCAAGTTCAACCCGTCATTTCCTGATTGAATTAAACCCACCCGCACGGCCCTTGACAAAGGCCAACAAGGTCGCACGACTACCCTAACTCAATCTGCATCATATGCATAAGCAGATAAGCACCAGTTAGCTACCGCACACTGCGCCTTGACAAAGGCCAACAAACGCAGCACGAATACTAACTACTACTTATCTGAAATGACGGAGGGCTACGACAGGTTTTTATGAAAACCTATTGCGTAATGAACTTGATATCGTTGTAGAATCAAATGATTTTGAAATGGAGTGCTTTTGAGGCTTTTCCAGTTTTGCTAAAGGAGTCACTCCCGGTGAAGGGATCGTCGGTCCTTTCCTCGTCGAATGAGGTGCGGGATATATCATATATATCACTGTGCAAAGCAAAAACACTTAAAAGCAATCAAAAGACAAACCGAGTGTGTAGCATCTGCCAGTTATTGCTAAAGGAGTCACTCCCGGTGAAGGGATCTCGGTCCTTTCCTCATCGTATAAGGTGCAGGATATATCACATATACCGCTGTGCAAAGCAAAAAACTGTAGCTACCTGTTTTATTTTGAAATTCGATTCTACAACATCTTAGGTTTCTTTTATTTCATTAATCACATTAATGAAGTTCCATCATTTAAGTACTTAATCATCACATGAAACAAGTCTAACAACATTCCGTTCGTGCCTCAGTACCAACGATCCAGCCGTAGAAGGGTCAAGCCAACGCCTCACATGTGGCACGCCGTACTGCCCCAAACCCGAAGGTTCAAAGGGCAGTTCAAGACGGTCACATAATCGAGTTAAGGTTTGTGTCTTCTAGAGGGACCATCGCATTACTTGCACTACTTAGAACGTCGTTAAACTACGGAAAAATCCAACAATTGGAAATTTCCCGACAGGGGAAAAATTGGGTATTTATATCCGGTCGAACTTTTTAACATATTCTAAAATTTATCCGGAAAGCCACACAGACAAAATTTGATACCCGATCGAAATACCGAATCCCCAAATCAACTCAGAAAAATTCAACTCTGGAATAAATATTAAAGATACCCAGGAATACCAGCACTAATAATTATGAGATACTGTGTAAAAAATATTAAATAATCATGCCGTACCGCCGCGCAACCGCCGCACGAGGCTAGCTCGTGCCGCGGAAGCGCGGCAGGAAGAATGAATTATCGGCACGAATTTCACAGTACCTCATATATTCACCTGCTGATTTTTCTGAACATTTTTAATGTGGAAAAATACCAGATTTTAAAAATTGGACAGAGAGCAATTTTCCGGGTATGGTTTCGGTTCGATCGGACTTCAATTTCCGTCTGGACTTCGCCTAAGGCTCTAGCTAGGCTCTGATACCACTGTAGGGTTCCTAGGCACTCTAGTGAGGTCTCCCAAGCCATCAACCATGGCAATTTCAAAAATTATGGTGCCTACAAACCCTAGTGTACGGATCTATAACTAGATGTCTAGGCGAAAAGAAAGCTAGCTAACAACTTAGCTAAAGAGAATACGGAAATACAACCTTTGTAGATCCGGTGCTCCACCTCCACGGCTCCGCAACGATGTCGTCTCCGCTGTCCAAATCAAATCCGGGCTCTAGAGTCGGCTTCGTCGGAGAATGGGCAAGCTAGGTCGTCGATGTCCATGCCGAAGATGATCTACGTCGAGGCATCGATGAATCAAGCTCCACCTTCACCAAACCATGAAAAGTTGTGAAGGAAACACACTCTACTACTTGGCAAGAGGTAGAGGATGAAGAAATAGGAAGTGGGTAGACTTTAGATTTGGATTTCTCACTCATATCATCAATCCACCATTGATGTAGTGGAGGTTTTCTTCATGAAGTGAAGAAGAAGAAGAAAGCAAGAAGATGATTAGTTATTATAAAAAGAATAATAATTTTATTCTTATCATAATTTTAACCCAAGTTAAGTGTAGAGAATTGACCAAGGTTAAAGAATGGTTAGGGTAAAGGAGATGAGACAAAAATGGTGACATGAAGAAAGCTTCCTGAAGCTTCAAGTTGAAAACAAAAATAGCCACCATTTTTGACTTCATTTCCTTTTCACATTTATCTTTTAAATACAAATGAAAATATAAATGAATGAATAAAAGAAAACCCTAATCATTTATTTAACCTAGGTTTAATTCATTACACTTAACAAAAAGATATGTATCATCAAACATGATACAATCAAGTGCACAAAAATCATATCGCATATGCAATGCGCACACCCGAGTGAGAAAATCCATTCAAAGTGAACCGATACTAGTTAATGCAAAGTAATATATCAAATATATAATTATGCATTAAATCATTAAATCAACACTTGATTTAACGATCCGGTCATGACGCACATAACCGACGGGTATCTTTAGTAACATCTTATCGAATCAACACTTGATCCGATAACCCGGCTATATCGCATATAACCGATCGATGTCACATCGCGAGAATCGAATACGGTATCACATACACGCATTATTCTCAGTCCCGCACATATCTCATATGCGCTCCTATTTCGTTTCGCTTGAACCAGGAAACCTCTGTGTAGGACTCTAAAGACTCGTCAATACGCCGGCAGCGGATGATGATCATATCAAACATCCACAAGCCGCAAGCGGTCTGCTAAACGTAACGGCCACCCGGGTATTGAGCGATCTGAAGATCGACGAGCAAGCCCGCTTACACTCCAGTGAATCCGACCAGTAACACTACCGTACAGTCCGGTCTGATCGTCTGATATGTCGCATATCTCGCCTAGGGGTGGTATACGTCAGACCCCAATAGCTCAATAAGTCGTGTCGATATGAGGTCTATAACTGTTCGAGAAACTACTGGTAACACTTACCAGTAAATCTCTGCAACCCTGGCCAGGGATTTCCTGTTATAGCCAATCGAACACAGCGCAACATCAACCCCCATATACCGGGAGAGACGAATCCCCTCCTATCGCTCATTGCCTCCATGTGACTCGGGACTGTACCCAAAAACCACCGTTTTGCACGCCCTCTTGGACGTGGTAAGATGGAAATCAAAGCACAGTGGGAACCACACAAGACTCTATGACGATCTCGGGTCAACAGACTACTCTGTACCAGTGTCACCAGAGAACTGCCATCTGACGTGAGGTATAATACCATCTGGGAGTTCTCGGCGAGTCCGTCCAGTGTACCCAGTCTCTACTGAGCACCCGTATATCTCCTCTGATGTCAAACACCGATGGATATGGGATCATCCATCGCCCATCTGTATGGGTCGAGAAGGTATACGCTAGTCTACTCTGGTATATCGATGCCCCGTCTCGATACACCCTCGACTAGGGACTTTGAAGGATGTACTTATAGACTACCATGTCCCCACTAGTATGATCCGCATCATAGTCCAGGTAGTCAAGTACATATCCTAAGGGCTTTACCAACATGTAACAGAGAGACAATCAGCATACACGTTAAGGTAAATATCAACCAGATAGCATACTATCATGTCGAGCAAGAAAGTCCTCCCTATATACGTCCCAGCATCCACTACAATATACATCCTATGTATAGTAATGGCCTCTAGGGCATACATATAACTAACAAGACTGCCGTCCTCATGCACCGCCCAGAAACTGAGGCACCCGGAGTCAAACAATTCCGGGCATTGCATCCCAAGCACTTCTCAGGAAAAGTGAACCCACTAGAGGCAGAAGAATGGGCTCAATCGATAGAAGATGATCTGGCAGCAGCACAAGTGCCAGAGATTGCCTGGGTGAGAGTTGCAAAGCTGTAACTGACAGACAACGCCATAATCTGGTGGAAGGCTGAAGAAAGCCGCCTCACCCAACCTATCGAGTGGAAGACATTTTGCGATCTGTTTGATGTGAAGTACTTCCCGGAGACTGTCCATTTCGACATGGAGCAGCAATTCATTCATCTGCAACAAGGCTCGATGTGGGTAAAGTCTATGGATGAATACGATACTAAGTTTACCATGCTTAGCAGTTAAGATACTGTCTCAAATTCAAATTCCTGATATCAATTACTATACTGCTAACACAAGGTCGTAACAGGTTCGCGTCACACCTGATTCCTGCTGCTGACATCCGGACACGACGATTTCAGTAAGGGTTGGACCCGGAAATCCAAGCCGCACTCGCTACTGGGGATTTCCCAACCCATGATCTTGCCTTGAAGGCTATCCGACGCTATGAGTCAGTTGTGAAGAAGAAGGAAAGACCGCAGACTGCCAGTGTGAAACGCCCTGCCACTCATATGACAGGAGGAGCCTCTTCTAGACCAACTTTTGCACCCAGGAGACCGGGAGGAACATTTAACTAGCCCAGTCCAGACTTTTGCTTCTATTGCAAGAGGAATGGACACCTGACGAAGGACTGCAGGCGTGCAAATGGCCTGTGCTTAGTTTGTGGCGCATCCACTCACGCAATAGGAGCATGTCCATATCGACTCAACCCAGCTCCAGCACCAAGACCCGCAATCACGTTTCCGCAGGGGCCAGCCATTCAGGCTCCTGCACCCCGACTAGCCCTACCTGCTCCACCTCTACGTAGACCTCCTGTACAGCCTCAATGTCAGTTCTATCAAGCACAGAGGAAGATGCCTCAAGGGCAGAGAAATATGCCCCAGGGACAGAGAAATGTTCCTCCAGCAAGGAGGAACGTACCCCGAAGGCAAGCTTTCACAATGACGGTTGAGGAAGCCGAAGCCACTGGCCAAGTTATCACTGGTAATTCCCAAACCTTTCCTATCTTTTCAATCATTGTATATTACTACATTCTTTCCTGTATCTAAATCCAATCTCACACAACTTACATACTATACTAGTAGCCACCCTTCCTGCACTCGCACTTTTCGACACTGGAACATCACACTGCTTCATGTCCCAACAATTCGTGAGAACTCATGCGATTCCTATGAAGCCACTTATTTCTAGCTGAAATGTCACTTTCGGGAATGGGGTATTGAAGGACACTATGGGATTTGATCAGTGTCTAGTTGTAGTTTGCGAACGAGAATTCTATGCGAATTTCAAAGTACTGGACATCCCAAATTTCGATGTTGTGTTAGGAATGGACTGGCTGGGAGTTTTTTATGCTACGATTGACTTCCGTCAAAGGAGGGTAGTATTTGAAATACCAGATCATCCGGTGTTCTATTTCAAGAGTGGAGACCGTACCCTGGAACCTAGCGTCTATAAGAAAAAACCAAAGAAGGCAGAGGTTGCAACATTACAAGCGGAAGAATCGAAACCAGAAGTAGTTCGAGAGTTCGAGGATGTATTTCCGGAAGATATATCAGGTTTGCCTCCCGATCGAGCTCTTGAATTTTTCATTGATTTACTACCTGGTGCACAACCGGTAATCAAAACTCCGTACCGGTTAAGTCCAGAAGGATTGAAAGAGATCCGCATTCAGTTGGACGAACTCCTGAAGAAAGGTTGGATTCGTACCAGTACTTCAAGTTATGGATCTCCGGTATTACTTTTGAAGAAGAAAGAAGGTTCATACAGGACGTGTATAGACTATCGAGCTCTGAACGAAGTGACGATAAAGAACAAGTATCCACTACCGCATATCGATGATCTTTTCGATCACCTTAGTGGGTCTTGTGTATTTTCGAAGCTAGATCTCCGTTCGGGTTATCATCAGGTGAAAGTCAAACAGTCTGATATTCCAAAGACAGCGTTTAGGACTCGCTATGGTCATTATGAATATCTACTAATGCCATTTAGAGTGACCAACACACCTGCTATATTTATGAATCTGATGAACTAAGTTTTCCGAAAGTACTGTGATGACCCGAAATATTAGCTCATGACCAGCACTTGAATCACGCAACGTCTAAAGGCGTAACGGAATTCAAGTAAGCTGAAACCCAGAAATCTAAACCTTTTTTAAAAAATAAAAGATGTGAAGTTTTGAAATAAAGGTATAATGAAATCAAGTTTTTTTAAGTGCATAAAAAGGGAACATGAAAAATGCAAGTTATTTTACTAGTTTGAAAAACAAGTTTCGTCTTTTAAAAATTTGGGCAGCACCTCCTTTGTATATTTTGATCCAAAACCACAATACATGAAAATAAAGGCATCCCCAAGCGGGAGCTAGCTCTTCGCCAACCGGCGGATCACAACCACGCAAGACAGTATAAATATAAATATACGACGCCCAACGGTGAAGATCACCACAAAAGATAAAGAATAAAGCGAGATATCAACCCAAAAAGGTGAACATAAAACCCATCGCTCAAGTCTCGCACTAACAGTCTTGCTAAGTCTCATTACATATACAAATACTAGTTTTGATTTGATGGAGTTAACTAGATACAATATGAAATATAGATACAAGTGTGGGTACGATACAAATGTCCCACGTACCAATGCAAAACACCCGAATGCAACTGTGTGCCAGCGATGCCGCTACTGATCCGTACGGTCAACCTGCAAGAACTGTGGCACAACGGGGGTGAGTTGCCAACTCGTGAGTAGAAAACATTTACAAGTAGAAATCGAATAAATAACAACTCCTAGGTCAACTATATCATAAAGGTAATACTATGATATCTAGGGTGACCGGGTCATCATATGTGCCAACAATATACTCAAAGTCTATAAGTATGCTGATACCATCCAATCATATAATCAAGGTATGTATGCATGTGGATCTCGTCCAACCATATAATCAATGCCTGTATGCATGTGGATTTCGTCCACGTGTCAACCCATGACACAACAATATCATGCATATAAATATCATAAAAGAGTGTGTATGAAAGTATGAGGATATAAATCAACGGGTGTCCCTCGCGACACATAAAAATCATGGAACCTGGGCGTCTAACATCGACACTCGAAAACATCATGAAACCCGTGTCTAGCATCGACACGTAAATCCTCATATAACTCGGGCTCCGTCAGTCCGGATCGGCCCACGGGCTCCGTCAGTCCGGATCGGCCTATATCATCTCTCGACTCCGGTCGGTATCCTCTGGATATCCGCCGAGCCCAAATACTATCACCGGTAGGTAGTAATCCCTCTGCCAGGCTCACCGTCTACTGCACACATCCCTTTCTTGCCCCGAGGTACCATACCGGATCCACCATGTACCCGCAATCGGCCCCATCCAGCTCCTCGAATCGGGTTTCACATGTCACACTCAGAACCGAGAAAACACATGGTGGACGCACTGAAATATCATATCAAGAGAAACCGGGTTTTTAAAACAGTACATGCTTTCTTTTGAAATAGCCACGGTTCTCAAATCCAGAAATCTCATGAAAACAGCATATCTCAATGCGTAAAATCATGATATATGCAACCTATGATAGAAATGTAAGCATATCCGTATATCATGCAACATGGAACAGTAATATGACATATTAAGGGGAAACCCGCTCTTTTAAATAATTCCAGTTTTTAAAATATAACATGTGGTCCCCAATTCTCCAAAATCAAAGCCAGTATCATCTATGTATATACAAATGTGTATGTACGTAGGCATGGATGCACAAGATAAATATATATATATATATATATATATATATATATATATATATATGGGTATACAAGTGAGTATATACACAAGTATATTATGCGAAGAGTCATATCATGATGCAGTAATCCTACTGTGTAGTGACGTGGCAATTATCGATGATGAAGTGTGTGAGCCGGAAAATCTGTGTAAGTGTAACATACGCATCATCGATAATGGTGCAGGTGTACTAGCACAGGTATAAGTAATGCAATGCGAATAACATGAATGCAGCATAAGGTAAATCATATGCAAACGCTGATGGGTATACGTATCTAACATGACCGAGTCGGTGGATCTATCAATCGGCATCCAGCCACACAACATCACGTATGGTATAATCCATCGTACGGTATCCTCTAGTCAAGGGTATGGACCAATCATCAAATTAAACTCATCACGTATGGAAAATCATCGTACGGCGGCATTAAAATGGGGATCCTATCATCCTATACGATAATGAGGGTACGGCCTAATGTCACGTACGGCTTATCATTCCAGATTTACAATATTCTATATATATCTATATACCTATGTCCCAAGTCACATCTATAACAATCTCGTATCCGGGGACCGGTAAGGTATCAATCATCTTAATCGACTCACATCCGTATACCAACGTATCCTCAAATCATCATATCACGTCTTATATTCTTTTCATCGCATTTATCCCCCACATCAAGTTAGTTTCACATATTCATTCTACCTTTACTAAAAACATAAGTATCTAATCTAACATACACACCCGAACCATATAATCAGTTTTTAAAAGAAGCGAATCGTAGTTTTGAAAGTAGGGGTTACGGTGTTTTTAAGGAAAAGATATCATTTGAAAATCCGTAACATCCCTCAAGATATATGTTTAAAAGATGCATACGATTATTTAGTTTGGAAATAGGTATGGTTCGGATGACACTGTAGGGTTCCTAGGCACACTCAAGAGGTTCCACAAGGCATCAACCATGCCAAAATCAAATTTTTCTTGTGCCGAGAAACCCTAATGCTAGATCGTTAACTAGAGCTAAGGCGAAAAACATACAAGTAAACAACTTTACTAGAAAGTGAAAGGGACTACAACCTTTGTAGATCCGGTCCTCCAGTTCTTTAGCTCCATGATGACGTCCCTCCGCTGCGATCATCGGGATCCCGAACTCTAGCGATGGTTTCGTCGGAGAAATGATCGGGTTAGGTCGTTGACATCGATGCCGAAGATGATCTACGTCGAGGCAACTCAAACTCAAGCTCCATCTTCACTAAGTCATGAAACTTGTGAAGAAAACACCCTATACAATATGGCAAGTGGTAGAGGATGAAGAAATAGGAAGTGGGTTCACTTTGGATTTGGATTTCTCACTTGATTTCATCACTTAGAATTTTCTAGCAAGCTTTTCTTTTCTTCATGAAGAAGAAGAAGAAGAAAGAAAAAGAATTAATGAATATCAAAAATAAAAAATCAAGTGATGCTTATCATTTTGCAACCATGGGTGAGTGTAACTAATGTAGAGAATAAACTAGGGTTTAGGTAAATTTTTAGGGTTATGGAATAAAATAAAATGGTAAGACTTTTTCAAAGATGCTAGAAAACAACATGAAGCTTCTAGCAAAGAAAAGAAAGAAAGCCACCATTTTGTTTTAACTAAATAAATAAAACAAATAAAACCTAACCATTAACCTAAACATGGTTAAAGTGATACACACACCCAAGTTTGCATGTATCATCAAACATGATACAAACTAGTGCACAAACATATATCATATATATACAATGTGCACAATCAAGTGAGAAAATAATCTTAAGTGAACCAATACTAGTTAATGTAAAGTAATATATCATATATATAATTATACATTAAATCATTAAATCAACACTTGATTTAATGATCCGGTCATACTACATATAACCGACTAATATCAAGTGTATCAATACATCGAATCAACACTTGATTCGGTAACCCGGCTATATCATATATAACCGTCCGATGATACAAATCGCGAGAATAGAATTCAGTATCACATACTGGCATTATTCTCAGTCCCGCACATATCTCATATGCGCTCCTATTTCATTTCGCTTGAGCCAGGAAACCTCTGTATAGGACTCTAAAGACTCGTCAATACGCCGGCAGCAGGTGATGATCATATCAAACACCCACAAGCCGCAAGCGGTCTGCTAAATGTAACGGCCACCCGGGTATTAAGCGATTAGAAGATCAACGAGCAAGCCCGCTCACACTCCTGTGAATCCAACCAGTAACACTTACCGTACAGTCCGGTCTCGTCATCTGATATGTCGCATATCTCGCCTAGGGGTGGTAAACGTCAGACCCCAGTAGCTCGATAAATCGTGTCGATATGAGGTCTATAACAGTTCGAGAAACTACTGGTAACACTTACCCGTAAATCTCAGCAACCCTGGTCAAAGATTTCCGGTTATAGCCAATCGAACACAGCGCAACATCAACTCCCTATACCGGGAGAGACGAATCCCCTCCTATCGCTCATTGCCTCCATGTGATTCGGGACTGTACCCAAAAACCACCGTTTTGCATGCTCTCTTGGACGTGGTAAGGTGGAAATCAAAGCACAGTGGGAATCACACAATACTCTATGACGATCTCGGGTCTACAGACTAACCTGTACCAGTGTCACCAGAGAACTGCCATCTGACGTAAGGTATAATACCATCTGGGAGTTCTCGGTGAGTCCGTCCAGTATACCCAGTCTCCACTGAGCACCCGTATATCATCTCTGATGTCAAACACCAATGGATATGGGATCATCCATCGCCCATCTGTATGGGTCGAGAAGGTATACGCTAGTCTACTTTGGTATATCGATGCCCCGTCTCGATACACCCACGACTAGGGACCTTGAAGGATGTACTTATGGACTACCATGTCCCCACTAGTATGATCCGCATCATAGTCCAGGTAGTCAAGTACACATCCTAAGGGCTTTACCAACATGTAACAGAGAGACAATCAGCGTACACGTTAAGGTAAAGAGCAACCAGATAGCATACTATCGTGTCGAGCAAGAAAGTCCTCCCTATATATGTCCAAGCATCCACTACAATATACATCCTATGTACAGTAATGGCCTCTAGGGCATACATATAACTAACAATCTCCCACTTGCACTAGGGCCATCTGATAACAGTGGTTGTAGTATCTCATACTCAACCATCCCATAAAAGTCTCTCTCTGGGAAAAGGCCTTTGTGAGTGGATCCGCCGTGTTGTCCTCCGAGTCTGCTCTCCTAACCTCGATCCCCTGGAGATCAACCATCTCCACGATCAGGTGACACTGCCTTAGAATATGTCTGGATCACTGATGGGACGGGCGTTCCTTGGCATAAGCCACAACTCCATTGTCTCACAATGGTAGGAACGAAGTTCATCTCATGAACCAATATACACCCAGACTTCCTCTTTGGTAGCATGTTTGGTAGCGATGTATCCAGCCTTTATCGTCTAGTATGCCACGGCATCTAGCTTGGAACTCTTCCAACATACCGTCCCTTTACTGAGGGTAAAGACAATGCCTGTGACTGACTTTCAGTCGTCCTTATCACCCTGGAACCTTTCCAGTGATTCTCCCCAGGATCAATTGATACCATCTCACTGCAACTAGTGAGTATCCTAACATCCAATTAGATAAGGACGACTGAAAAGGTTTCAACAAAATCCATTTTGATGAAGACCTAGGATTTAGTAGGTATCACTTTGATCCTATATGGTGAATCATTGTGATAAGCGGAGATTGACCGAGCGTAGCATAGGAAACTCCTTCCCCATCTAGAGTATGTCATCCACGTACTCTACGAGGATCAGTTTCATCTACCATTTTGATGAAGTCAAACTCTTTGACTACTACATCAAAACAGACGTTCCAACTCCGCGATACCTGCTTTATCACATAAAACATCTTGCACATGTTTCCGCTGCTCCCACTGTCTACGAAGCCCTCCGACTGTGTACTTATAGACTCTCTCTTCTAAAATATCATTTAGAAGAGCAGTCATGACACCCAACCGCCAGATATCGTAGTCATGGTATGTAGCCGTGGCAAGTAGGATCTGGATGGACTTAAGCATAGCTACTTAGAAAAGGTTTCAACAAAATCCATACCTGGTCAATGATGCAAACCTTTAACAAGTTTAGCTTTGAAAGTCTCAACTTTTCCAAGTACACCAAGTAATCTTCTCAAGATATACTTGCTCCTGATGGGGATTTAACCCTTCAGATAAAGCAACCAAAGTCCATACTTTGTTGGTGTATAAGGATTCCATCTTAGATTGCTAAGCATCCAGCCATTCTTACAGAGTCCCACTCCTGATGGCCAGCTCGAAGCTAGTTGGGTCATCATCTCATGATGCAATCCTCGCTCCCACTGTCATAGAGAAACCAAAGTATCTCTCAGGTGGGTGAGGAACCCTACCAGATCGGCGGAGAGGCTGAGATTCGTTGGAATCTACTGAATCCTTTGGTTCTATCAAATCATCTGCTGTAGTTTGTATAGCTGGAACCTTTCCAGTTCTACATTTCAGACCTTGCCTCGATCTTGTCCGGATTTTTGCTTTTGACATAGGCCGGATAATCCTAAATCTTAACCAACTTAAGATATGGGCTCTTCCCTTTCCATATCTCATATGAAGTGGTAGGCGACTGATTTGATTCGAACCCTATTTAATAGGTATGCAGCTACTTAAGTGCATAACTCCCAAAAGGAAATAGGAAACTCAGTAGTACTCATCATAGAGCGCACCATATTATATAGGGTGTGATTGCTCCGTCCCGATACACCGTTGTGCTGTGGTGTATTCAGAAGAGTAACACTGAGAGAGAATCTCATTCTCCTTTAGAATAGTCCAAGAATTCTATGCACAAGTATACTCCTCCCTGATCTCATCGTAGGACATAATACTTATACCCGTATTTTGGTTCTCTACTTCTAACTTATATTATGTGAATATCTCAAAAGATTTGGACTTATGTTTCAACAGGAACATATGTCTGAATCTTGAGAGATTATCAGAGAATATAATGAAATACAAAGAACCGGTCTTGGCATGTGTAGACAGGGGACCTACATACATCAACATGTATCATCCCAAGAGTTCACTAACTCTTTCTTTGTTTTTAATAAACGGAGCTATGGTCATCTTATCTCTGTGACATAACTGGCAAGTTTCACAAGATGTAAATTCAAATTAATTTAAATATGCATCTAAATGTAATTTCAGCCAGTCGGGTCGCATTGATATGACCTAGTCTATAATGCCTCAAGAAGGATTCGTTCATTTCTGAACTCTTCCTCTTGTGTGTGTTCCGTATACTAAGAACTGTAGTTTGATTTAGAACATCAATACTTTTAGATAACGTGCCTGAACCGATCAACTTTTGATATAGGAAATGTTCAAAACATTATCCATCAATACAAAATTTTATCATTTCTTTACTAATTAAAGAGACTGATATGATTTTGTATATCAGGTTCGGTATCTAATAACATTCGTTCAGAATCAATGTATTTGGAATACAGGGTGACAATAACCAACAGACTTGGCTGCAACACTTGCACCGTTTTCTGTCTCATGAAACTTATCACCTGTTATCGGTTCTCTACCTTTCTGTAGCCCTATGTAACAGATTACATATCTGGGATCCTGATCCGGTATCAAATACCCAGGACACAGAGGATACAGAGAAACAGTTCTTTGTAATGAACACATCTGAAGGAGATGCATCATATGCACTTTCTTCGTTTGGGCGGCATAGGAATTCTGGTATTCCTCTATTTCCTGCTCGGTGTTATAACAATTATAAGTTGGAGCGGGACCAACGTTCCCCAACTCAGTATAACAAGCGGGTTCGGTCAATACATCCATATCTTTATCTTGATTAAGGTGTGATATGGTCGCTACCTGGAGAGAGAGAGAGAGAAGAAAACACTCTGCGTGCGCTCTTGCAAGATCAGATTGGTTATTATTTTATCTAATCAGGATGCCTCCCACTGTTTTTTATCAAATCTTCCTTCAAACCCTAAAAGGAAAGACTAGCCGGGATTAATTACACGCTACAAGTTCGCCAATCGTTCAGCCAGGCCAGTGTCGGTACTTTGAGAAAGGTTCCCCATGCTTTCGCACGGACCTAATTAAAGTAAACCTCGTTTTCCCAGAGGCGTAACCCCGTTGACACCTTTCTAGACACCTACTTGATCGGCTAATTGTAATGTGTAAAACTCTCCCAGGAGTAACTCTTACTCGCAGCGGGTATCGGGATCCAACTATCTCATAGAAGGTATGCAATCTCATTGCAAATTTCAACACTTGAAATTCCCAATAATTTTGCCCCTAGCGTCCTATGACCTTGACGGAGGCCAAACTACCCATAGTCCGCTGGTCAAGTTCAACCCGTCATTTCCTGATTGAATTAAACCCACCCGCACGACTCTTGACGGAGGCCAAACAACGCCGTACGAATACCCTAATCCAATCGCATCGTATGCTAGCAGATAAGCATTAGTTAGCTACCGTACACTACGCCTTGACGGAGGCCAAACTACCGCAGCACGAATACTAACTAGTACTTATCTGAAATGACGGAGGGCTACGACAGGTTTTTATGAAAACCCTTTGCATAATGAACTTGATATCGTTGTAGAATCGAATGAATTTAAAATGGAGTGTTTTTGAGGCTTTTCTAGTTTTGCTAAAGGGGTCACTCCCGGTGAAAGGATCGTCGGCCCTTTCCTCATCGAAAAAGGTGCAGGATACATCATATATACCGCTATGCAAAGCAAAAACTATAGAAGCAATCAAAAGACAAACCGAAGGTTGTAGCATCTGCCAGTTATTACTAAAGGGGTCACTCACGGTGAAAGATCTCGGCCCTTTCCTTATCGAATAAGGTGCAGGATGTTCTACAAGGAACACCGCGATGCAAAGCAAGAACTGTAGCTACCTGTTTTTGAAAAATTCGATTCCACAACATCTTAGGTTTCTTTTCTTTCATTAATCACATTAATGAAGTCCCATCATTTAAATTGCCTAAACATCACAGATAAATACGACGTACACTTATGCCACCCGCATTCGCCTCGATGTCCCCTCGTGCACCGTTAGGTTAGGTAACTAACGGCAGAGCAGGGCAGGGCTAGCTCGGGTGTAAAACATAAGTAACGTCTACATAATATATCATATATACTATATACAATATCTATCTGAACATATCACATGATCACATCACATATAACGCAGCAGAAAATATCATATGAAATATTGGATATACTAGGACGTCCGTGTTT
The DNA here is from genome assembly GCA_030015575.1 of Agapanthus africanus. NCBI lineage: Eukaryota > Viridiplantae > Streptophyta > Magnoliopsida > Asparagales > Amaryllidaceae > Agapanthus > Agapanthus africanus. The sequence goes on from CM057337.1 coordinate 790,253,597, forward strand.
TCAATACGAGCCAGTATAAAACACGGATTCCACGGTCGCGATGAATAGCCAAACCCACACCCCTAGACCCCTACGAGAGCGGCAAGCAACCCTACCAATTCTAGAGTTAGGAGACCCGGACTCGACTCCTCGAGTTGATCTCCCACTGGACTCCAGAACCCGGTTACTTGTGCCCTCCTCCTTGGGTCTATCCTAGTGCGGAAAAGTAAATAATATACAATGGTGACATCTTCCGCAACCTGGAAGTGCCCCAATAAAAGAATATTACATACAAGTTTTTACATGAATGAAAAAGAAAAACACTCATCTCACATAAAAAACCCCGGCTATTCAAACACGACGATCCAATATAACATATCCAGCAACACATAATATCACATGTCATCAACGTAAGTAAATATGCCCATCCCAGTTGTCGTTGATATATAGCAACGAAACCGGCGATATCACATATTACACTTACGGTCGCAGAAAAGAAAGTGTAAAACTACAACAGTTGGAATCCGCAAACTCTTTAGACATCGCATGCCTAATCAAATGAATTCCTTATACATCACATGCCTAACAATTATAAACCCCGCATTTTAGTCTCTTTATCGAAAACACTTTTCAATATCAAGTCGGGCAATTCAACAAGATTCCCGGCATTTTGATCGAATGCTCGTCGCAAAATTTAGTAGGCGGCCGCACCCCCGATGCCGTCGATGAAGTGCACCAAGGCGGAACACCGCTGCCGCGAGCACTCGAATGGATGCTTTCGGCGACGGGGTTCTCCTACAGTCACTTGGTCGGGGTTATGGGGTGTGGCTGTCTATTAAGTTTACCCGGCGAGTATCCACGTACGCTACGTGATTGCGACGGACTTTTGATCACATCAAAATTCCGTGGCAACCGATCAAGTGAGACTAAAGTGCTATGTTTATAACATTCATATTAGTTATCTCATAACTACTTGTGAATTCCAAATATTGTATCACATTCCAGATAAATAGAAAATGTTAAACTTTCCAATCGAACAATCAAACACCCAAGTTTTTTCGACACAGCTCAATACATGAAATAAGTTTAAAAACATTCACTTCATGCCACAGTACCAACGGTCCAGCCGTAGAAGGGTCAAGCAAACGCTTCACATGTGGCACGCCGTACTGCCCCAAACCCTAAGGTTCAAAGGGCAGTTCAAGACGGTCACATAATCGAGTTAAAGTTTGTTGTCTTCTAGAGGGACCATCATGTTACTTGCACTACTTAGAACGTTATTAAACTACGGAAAAATCCAACAATTGGAAATTTCCCGGCAGGGGGAAAAAGTGGGTATTTATATCCGGTCAAACATTTTAACATATTCTAAAATTACCTGGAAAAACACATAGACAAAATTAGACAATCCGATCGAATCTACGAACTCCCAATACAACCCAGAAAACTCAACTGTTGAGTAGAATTTAAAAATTCCCAGAAAACACAGCACATACAGATAGAGATTACTGTGCAAAACAAGTGGAAAATCATCACTACGGCCGCGGAACCGCCGCCCAAGCCAGGGTGGGGCCGCGGTTCCGCGGCTCAATAGTCGATTTGAGATCACGTGCTTCATAGTAATTCATACAAAACCCTGCTGAATTTTTTGACAATTTTTAATTCACAAAAATCCACAATTCCAGAAAATGTACAGAGAGGGTTAATGGTTAGGGTTTCGTGACTCGATCGGATTTCTAACATCGTCTACACTTCGCCTAAGGCTCTAGCTAGGCTCTGATACCACTGTAGGTCAGGCAGCAACCCTATCCAATGGGGTCACCGTGGCACCAACGGGTCCCTCAGCAGCTACTTTTTACGCATGCCCCCTCGCGAGGACTACAACCCGCCGGAACACCTTCCGGTCTCGGGACACCTTGGGGGTAAGAGCCTATGCTTCGCCACACTGTCACACGGTGAGAACCCTCCATAAGTCGACATCCAATGCCTAATAGTTCTGATACCACTGTAGGGTTCCTAGGCACACTCAAGAGATTCCACAAGGCATCAACCATGCCAAAATCAAATTTTTCTTGTGCCGAGAAACCCTAATGCTAGATCGTTAACTAGAGATAAGGCGAAAAACATACAAGTAAACAACTTTACTAGAAAGTGAAAGGGACTACAACCTTTGTAGATCCGGTCCTCCACTTCTTTAGCTCCATGATGACATCCCTCTGCTGCGATCATCGGGATCTCGGACTCTAGCGATGGTTTCGTCGGAGAAATGATCGGGCTAGGTCGTTGACATCGATGCCGAAGATGATCTACGTCGAGGCAACTCAAACTCAAGCTCCATCTTCACTAAGTCATGAAACTTGTGAAGAAAACACCCTATACAACATGGCAAGTGGTAGAGAATGAAGAAATAGAAAGTGGGTTCACTTTGGATTTGGATTTCTCACTTGATTTCATCACTTAGAATTTTCTAGCAAGCTTTTCTTTTCTTCATGAAGAAGAAGAAGAAGAAGAAGAAAGAAAAAGAATTAATGAATATCAAAAATAGAAAATCAAGTGATGCTTATCATTTTGCAACCATGGGTGAGTGTAACTAATGTAGAGAATAAACTAGGGTTTAGGTAAATGGTTAGGGTTAAGGAATAAAACAAAATGGTAAGATTTTTTCAAAGATGCTAGAAAACAACATGAAGCTTCTAGCAAAGAAAAGAAAGAAAACCACCATTTTGTTTTAACTAAATAAATAAAACAAATAAAACCTAACCATTAACCTAAACATGGTTAAAGTGATACACACACCCAAGTTTGCATGTATCATCAAACATGATACAAACTAGTGCACAAACATATATCATATATATACAATGTGCACAATCAAGTGAGAAAATAATCTTAAGTGAACCAATACTAGTTAATGTAAAGTAATATATCATATATATAATTATACATTAAATCATTAAATCAACACTTGATTTAATGATCCGGTCATACTACATATAACCGACTAATATCAAGTGTATCAATATATCGAATCAACACTTGATTCGGTAACCCGGCTATATCACATATAACCATCCGATGATACAAATCGCGAGAATAGAATTTAGTATCACATACTGGCATTATTCTCGGTCCCGCACATATCTCATATGCGCTCCTATTTCGTTTCGCTTGAGCCAGGAAACCTCTGTGTAGGACTCTAAAGACTCGTCAATACGCCGGCAGCAGGTGATGATCATATCAAACACCCACAAGCCGCAAGCGGTCTGCTAAACATAACGGCCACCCGGGTATTGAGCGATCAGAAGATCAACGAGCAAGCCCGCTCACACTCCTGTGAATCCAACCAGTAACACTTACCGTACAGTCCGGTCTCGTCGTCTGATATGTCGCATATCTCGCCTAGGGGTGGTAAACGTCAGACCCTAGTAGCTCGATAAGTCGTGTCGATATGAGGTCTATAACAGTTCGAGAAACTACTGGTAACACTTACCAGTAAATCTCAACAACCCTGGCCAGGGATTTCCGGTTATAGCTAATCGAACACAGCGCAACATCAACTCCCTATACCGGGAGAAACGAATCCCCTCCTATCGCTCATTGCCTCCATGTGATTCAGGACTGTACCCAAAAACCACCGTTTTGCATGCCCTCTTGGACATGGTAAGGTGGAAATCAAAGCACAGTGGGAATCACACAAGACTCTATGACGATCTCGGGTCTACAGACTAACCTGTACCAGTGTCACCAGAGAACTGCCATCTGACGTAAGGTATAATACCATCTGGGAGTTCTCGGCGAGTCCGTCCAGTGTACCCAGTCTCCACTGAGCACCCGTATATCATCTCTGATGTCAAACACCAATGGATATGGGATCATCCATCGCCCATCTGTATGGGTCGAGAAGGTATACGCTAGTCTACTTTGGTATATCGATGCCCCGTCTCGATACACCCACGACTAGGGACCTTGAAGGATGTACTTATGGACTACCATGTCCCCACTAGTATGATCCGCATCATAGTCCAGGTAGTCAAGTACACATCCTAAGGGCTTTACCAACATGTAACAGAGAGACAATCAGCGTACACGTTAAGGTAAAGAGCAACCAGATAGCATACTATCATGTCGAGCAAGAAAGTCCTCCCTATATATGTCCAAGCATCCACTACAATATACATCCTATGTACAGTAATGGCCTCTAGGGCATACATATAACTAACAGACACATCTACGTCGGCTATCTAGTCCTATAGTACCCTAAATGGCAATATCGTCACATGTCATCCTCAAATCCCGTCATCACATATTAGCTGTATCATATCACTTCTAACTATTCTTTAGTTTCTAATATGTTTTTTAGCTATCTTGTAATTCTAACCCTAGTTTGCTACTCTAGGTTTTCTTAACCATATGCTACAAATCGGTTTCCACCAAAACTTTGCGGGGGTGCTATACGCCATCCACCCGACTTCCCCCGTAGATATAGATCTACTCACCTTGATCCTTGATTGTTGTAGTCGATGACGCCACGCTCTCCTCGTCGTCTCGGATCCCACGCGGGGTACCTACAACCAATACACAATCGCAAATGCGTATTAAAATCAAGGCGGAAAACCAAAACGGCACATGTTTCGCTCATAGGTTAAAACCTATAGCTCCGCATGCAAAACGCGACCAATAACCCTAGTCGTTGACGTTCAAACGCCACACGACGGAAATCTAATATCAAATACCAAAATCAAGTTAAAACGAACCCGCAAAATAAAGCATCGACTCAAGAAAACACCCCCAGATTTTACCCTAAGTGAAATCAGCCAATTCTGCATATATAGAGGGGCTATTTACTGAACAAAGGAGCCATGGACAAAACCTGGAGGCAACCATCCCTAACCTGGCCGCAAATTGCAGTCAGGATGATTAAATCTGCAGCCTCAACTAAGCGGTTGGGTCTCGGGTCTTGGGGTTAGCTTCTTGGGTGCCTGCATGTGTCACTGTGTTCGCTAAATAATTTTCCAGGTCTCCGTGTGTTAGCAAATCTCTAAACAACCTCATAATTTTCACAATTTCCCGATATCGACGAATCTAAAGTTCGTGTTTTAGGGTTTGGTCACTGGTACAGGTCAAGAATTGGTCTCTAGGGTCTTATAACAGCCACTAGGTATCACCCAATCCACACAACACTCAAACCCCTCTCTAGAATTTTCCAAGTTCACAAAACCACACCTTAAACCAATTCTAACTAACTAGAATATAAAGGAACTTAAAACTATCTAGATGGTAGAAAATTATACCTCATTTAGGCCACTCAAGAAAACCCTAGCTTCTCAATGTCATCAAAATCCCACTTTGCTTGGTCCAATGCCATGAGGGTGAGGAGGTGATTAACTTTTGTGAAGCGGGTTTTGGCATGGTTTTAGAGATGGATCCTAGGGTTGAAGGTGGAGGGAGATGAGCTTGAGGAGATGAAGAAGGAGATGAAAATGATGGGGGGAAAAGGTTATGGCAGCAGCCCCCCTCTCTCTCACTTATTCTCACACACTCTCTCTCTCCAATCATTCACCTTTTTAACCCTTTTTCATTTCTTTTTCTTTTCTCTTTCAAATTTCAAAACCAAATCACATAATACCCATAAAACAACACAAATGCAACATGTAACCAAATGTAATATGACATGGTGCACCAGCCATGGAAAAATGTAGAAACACGGATTTGGCTTAATTGCGATTAGCAGTGCACTAATCGGGTTTTTATCCAAACTGCATGTAATAAATTTTAAAAATGCCAAATCCCTTAAATATATTATTAAATGAATAAATCATTTTAATTTCCATTTATTTCACAATTATCGGTATATATTTATACCCTTTTTCGAAAGCCCCAATTTCGCAAATCGGGCAGTTTTCGGGAAATATATTATTTTAATATTAAATTCCAAAAATAATATTTTATATTTTCTGAAATGTTACAAGTACTTAGACAGGTTCATTGTCATCTTCATCGACGACATCCCGGTGTATTCAAAGAGTCGGAAAGAACACGCCGAGCACTTAAGAATTGTCCTGGAGACATTGCGACAATATCAACTCTATGCCAAGTATAGGAAGTGTGAATTTTAGCTAGATCAAGTCGGATTTCTCGGACATATCGTTTCAGGCGAAGGAATCTCAGTAGATCCAGCTAAGGTGTCAGCTGCCAGCGAATGTCCGACACCAAAGACGGTAAAAGATATACGAAGTTTCTTGGGATTAGCAGGATACTACCGACGATTCATCGAAGGCTTTTCGAAGATTGCTGCACCCCTGACCAAGCTCACGCGTAAAGATGAAACATTCGTGTGGTCAGAAGCATATGAAAACGCTTTTATAGAACTTAAATCAAGATTAACTTCTGCTCCTATTCTCGTAATACCGGATCAATCTGAAGGATTTGTTGCGCATTGCGATGCGTTCGGTAAGAGATTAGGATGTGTTCTACACTAACATGGAAAGGTTGTAGCTTTTGCATCAAGACAGCTGAAAGTTCATGAGCGCAACTATCCAACACATGATCTGGAGTTGACAGCCGTTATCTTCGCACTTAAGATTTGGCGCCATTATCTTCTGGGAGAATGAGCGGATATATACACTGACTATAAGAGTCTGAAGTATGTATTTACTTAGAAGGAGCTAAACATGCGGCAGAGAAGATGGCTAGAACTTATGGCGGATTTCGACATCAAACTACAGTATCATCCTGGGAAGGTGAACGTAGTTCCTGATGCACTTAGTCGTCGGCCATTGGCAATGAATCTCACCGCACAGTGGAAGCTACAGCAGGAATTGCACGGATTGGCGATTGAAGTAGTTATACCAGGTAACGCTTCGTATTTGATGAACTTAAAAGTCCAGTCCACTCTTGTTAATCAGATCAAGGCGGCTCAAGAAAATGACGTCAAGCTGCAAAAGATCCGAGAACAGGTAGAAAGTGGACTTCAAACCGACTTTGTCATCCACGAAGATGGATCCTTGAGATATAGAAGTCGATTATGTGTACCACACGGTCCTGTTCGAGAAGAGTTTATGAAAGAAGCTCACAGCTCTCCGTACTCAGTACACCCCAGTGCTACAAAAATGTACAAGGATCTACGCCAACACAATTGGTAGTATGGAATGAAGCGTGAAGTAGCCAGGAGCGTAGCCAAGTGTTTGGTCTGTCAGCAAGTGAAGGCTGAACATCACAGGACTGATGATCTACTTCAGCTGTTACCAATCCCAGAATGGAAATGGCAACATATTACCATGAACTTCGTAACTGCCCTTCCTCGCAGCACGAAGGGTAACGTCGCAGTATGGGTTATTATGGATCGACTCACCAAGCCGGCTCACTTTATTCCCTTTCGAGTTGGCCAATCTACCGAGACGCTAGCAAAGAAGTATATGGAGGTGAGCATGAATCTAAAGTAAGATTTAACTCTTCAAAATGTACTATATTGATACCCATGAACTCATGAAGGAGATTGTGAGATTACATGGAGTACCAGTTTGCATCGTCTTCGATCGTGATACAAGATTCTGATCGCAGTTTTGGCAGAGTCTGTAAGCTAGCCTGGGAACGAATCTGAACTTTAGCACGGCTTACCATCCATAAACGGATGGATAGTCCGAGCGAACAATTCAAATTCTGGAGGACATGCTAAGAGCTTGTATGTTAGACTTCGGAGGTTCGTGGGAAGATCACCTACACCTTGTGTAGTTTTCATACAACAAAAGCTATCAGGCAAGCATTGGAATAGCACCATTCGCAGCACTATACGGATGGAAGTTTCTTTCACCGCTAAGTTGGGACAACATCGGAGATCATGAACTCTTTAGACCAGAGGTGATCGTGGAAACTGTAGACGTAGTTCGCATGATCAGGGAAAGAATGCGCATAGTCCAAGATCGACAGAAGCATTGAGCTGATGCAAAGCGCCGACACCTGGAGTTCTGACCTGAAGACCATGTTTTCTTAAAGATTTCTCCAAACCAAGGAATGATCCGTTTTGGCAAGAGGGGTAAGCTTAGTCCGAGATACATAGGACCGTTCGACATTCTCGAACAAGTTAGAAAAGTGACATACCGTTTGGCACTACCACCCTCATTGGAAGGAGTGCACAATGTGTTCCACATATCCCAGCTACGAAGATATGTGAGCGACCCCAGACACATTCTTGATCACTCAGAGTTCACAGTCCAGACTGACCTGACATGCGAGCAACAACCCGTTGAGATCTTGGATCGAAAGGTGAAGACACTACGGAATAAGGAAGTAAACTTGGTCCGAGTGATGTGGAGAAAAATTCACCATGAGAATCAACGTGGGAACGAGAAGAAGACATGCGTGCACGATATCCTCACTTATTTATAAATTAGTCCCTGTGTAAATTTCGAGGTCGAAATTTTTATAAGGAGGGTAGAATGTAACGACTCTGAATTTACTGTACGGAATTTTCTAGTTTAATGTACAGAAAATGAGTTATACAGCCAGAGTTTGAGTTATAAGTAATTTTTGTTAAATAACAGCAAGGAACCACTTGTAGCTCACTGGTAAAGCTCTTGCACTGCAGTGACGTAACCCCTGTGTTCGATCCTCATTAGACACATTATTTTTCTGATTTTTCTTTTTAACATTTTGGAAGCCCAAAAGTTTACACGTGCAATACACATAAAAATGAAAAGTCAGAAAAATCAAACATGTGCAAAAGGGTTTAAATACTGTGTTGATCATCTGGCACGAATTTCAATACCAGATGCATCAAATCGACCGGCCAAATGCTTGATAGGGCCGGTGTTACGCCCCGCTTCCTAGTGTACGGGGAAGGAGATGTGGCGGGCCGCGACGTATTTACTCAGAAGTAAACGCGTTAAGCGTAAATAAGCAATATAAATGTAAAGAACAAGAATGACAAGAGATGTAATAAAACAACAACTTTTTATTGATAATCATTCTTTACATACAACTGAAAAGTAAAGTACAATGATAGAAAGCGATGCCTAAACAATGGCATATGAACTGAAAGAAAATAATACAAGTAAGGCCTAAAAGTCTGCCTCCTCTGTAAACTACTCCAAGTCGTCCTGGCTGGGCTCGATCTCCTGAGAGTCAGGTCCTCCTGACGAACATTACAAAGAAAGAAGAGACATGAATGTCGTCAGCGAACTAGCGCTCGGTAAGTCCCAAAAGAAAGAGTAGAATAGAATAAGTAGATAGGGAAGAACTGCTAAATTATACAGGTACATGTTTGTTAAACTAACGTAGTTGTTTGTAGCTTGGTATAGAATATATCAGTGTATACGAGAGGAGTCTAACTTTTCCCGTGGACTATGGTAACCTGTAGTACAAGGCCCCGTCAAAACCCATGGGACAACGACACAGGATGTTCATGTAGGTGTCTTTTAGTGACCATCATCTTGCCACTTTAACACATTTCGTACCAAATCTACCCCGTTAAACCTCGTAATGTATATTGTATTGATTATATTGATTTGTAGTTATCAGACTTGCCAAGATCATGGTATAAGTTGTTCATGTAAACAGATTCAAGATGTAAACGGAAGTCATGTAGTCAAGTTCAAGATATAACCATGGTTCAGTCAAGTCAAGTTATGTTGCATGTTTGATATTGTTCCAGTATTCATGTTCAAGTTCAAGTGTTCATGTTTGGTATTGGATTCATATTTGGATTGGACTCAGATTGATTTGGACTCAGACTTGAGTCAGACACTTTGAACAGAATTGGATCCTGAATTAGCTTTGGAAATTATCGGTAACTGCAGCACATGGACGGCAAGATTTGTGTCTTTTTCTAGGACAATTACCATTAATAACTCCGTTTTAGTTTTTCTATCTTAAATAGGAAAGCACCCACTTTCTCCGGCTTCCTGAGGCTCAAGAGAATTGGTCCCGCTTAAACCTATATTTACTAGGGTCCTTAATGTAATTTTATATAACTTGAGGGGTTTTTATGAAAAATATTTTTAGTATACTTTCAAAATAAAGCTTAAGTATTTATTTATGTTATTTAGGGTTTTCATGGATGTAAATTTTTAAAGAATGAAGTATATTAGTGAAACTTGAATAGTTCAAGATATTTTAGTGTAAAGTTTGACTTGTATTGATTCTTGATGGTATTTTAGTGCAACTTGTCATTCTTTTATTTTGTTTAGAAAACATGAAATTTAATAATATCGTAAAAATATATAATTTGATAATATTTATATAATTAGTAAAAATAAATTTTTATTATTAAATAGAAATCCTCGTTTTTCTTAAAAATTATATTAAAATTCCATCGAGATCGTATGCTCCGTGAAGAGATCTGCATCTCGCCCTACTAGCCCGTGGATGTGCGATTTTCCGCACCATCCGATAGTGGGTTCCACGAAATGGGTTGTAGAGGCATAATTGTAAAGAATTAAGCAACACAATTTAAAGAAATCCGGGTTTTTAATAGTTTAAGGTATTTTGATGAAAAGTCGTATTTTGCCACAAAAATATTGTTCAAGAGAATCGTGCTATGTCAAGATATGTGTATGTGAGAGATAGGTCATTACCTCATGAGGTTTTCTAAAGGTAATATCAAGCAAAACAATTAAAAGATGTTGTATGTAAACTTCCTGGGATTTAAACGTAAAAGCTTAATTAAAGTTGTTAAACATGGAGTTTTAGAGTGAAATTGGTTTCTAAACATTAGTTAAATGATTACAAGTAAGGTATATGCATGAGTACAAGTTATTCTTAAGAAGAATTATGGTTTTCAAAGGTTTTAGAAACAAATATCGATATAACTCCACTAACCGATATGTTTTGAAAAAGAAAAGTTTTATAGTAGAAAGAGAAGAAGAAATATGGGACTTACAAATTTAAAGGAGATAAGGGAGGTAGAGGATGAGGGTAGTAGCCTTCGTGGAGTCGCGGGGTGGCCGGAAACGTCTCGAATCCTCATCGGAATTTGACCTAGGGCTAACTCCACTCGTACTCTTCTTAGACTTAGAAACTTTTTGAGAATTTTGGCAATAGATTTCAGAATGAAGAGGGCTAGGGTATGGGGTTGTATTTATAAGGTGGAATTAGGGTTTTGGAATTGAAGAAAGAATTAAAAAGAAGTTAAAATTGGATTTAAAGCTTCATTTTAATTCTCTGTTAATTTTCAGTGAAATCAAACAGAACAGAGGTAGTAAGGTAGACCAAGGGGTGTTGTGGGCAAAGCACGAGGGATTATCCCCTACGGACGGCTGGCGTCGCCGGGCTCATGGCCGATCTCGCCGGTCCAATGGGGATATTAGGGATCTGGATTCTTGCCACGTGTCCCTGGCTGTGTACATAATATTTTACACATGTTTATTTTTTTCGTCTTTTCATTTTTACGTGTATTGCACGTGTAAACTTTTGGGCTTCCAAAAAATTTAAAAGAAAAATAAAAAAAATAATATGTGGCTGAAGGGATTCGAACACAGGGGCGGCGTCACAGCAGTGCAGAGATTTTACCAATGAGCTACAAGTTGTTTCTTGCTGTTCTTAAACAAGAATAACTTTTAAATTATGCTTAGGCTTGCAAATTCCTTTCTATACTTTAAGAAGAAAAATTTTGTACAAAAAAATTATGGTCGTTACATTCTACCCTCCTTATAAAAATTTCGTTCTCGAAATTTATAGAAGGAAATTGTAACAGATTCAAGAAAATTTGATGACAGTGGTGGTGAAAAGAACTACTGAAAGTGCATGAAAAAATATGTTTGAAAGAACAAAAGAATGCAAGGGTTTTAGAAGAAGAAGAATTACCAGTGTAACATTGACCTATAGTTTCGGCTTCTACGGACGCTAAAGTAAAAGCCTGACGCCAGGGTACATTCCTCCTAGCTGGAGACACATTCCTCTGTCCTTGAGGCATATTTCTCTGCCTTGAGGCATGTTCCTCATTGCCTAGTGGAACTGATGAGGAGGCTGTGCAAGAGGTCCACGAGAAGGTGGAGCAGGTTGTTGACTATAGTGCCCTCAAGGCAATTATCGTAGTCGCAGGCAGGTGATTATGATGATTGAGGGAGGACCTATACCGGTAGAACAGTCTTACTCGAGATGATAGTATGCTATTTGGTTTGTCTTTATCATCACTATTACATGTTGATAGAGCCCATACGATTCTTGCTTGACTACCAGTATTATGATGGCGATCATATACGTAGGAGCTGGTGGTCTATAAGCACATCCTTAAATGTCCCTAGTCGTGGGAGTTTCGAGACTGGGCATCGATACTCCAGAGTAGACTAGTGTATACTGATCGAGACCCCGACGAGGGGCGGTGGCCAGGTCTCACAAGCCATTGGTCTTAGTTTGTTCACCTAAGATAGTATACAGGTGCTCATTGGGTTATGAATATACTGGACGGACTCGCCGGAAACCTGCTAGTTGGTACTATACCTATTGTCAAATAGCAGTTCCCAGATGACATATGTACAGGTTAGTCTGTCGACCTGAGATCTTCATTTGTCTCGTGTGAGTTCCCACTATGCTTTGATTACTACCCTACCACGGCTCAAACGAGCCGTGCAAACGAGTTTTAGTTGGGTACAGTCCCGAGCCACATGGAAGCAGTAAGCGTATTGTCGGGGATTCGTCTCTCCCGGTATTGGGGGTTGATGTCGTGCAGTGCACGGGTGGCCATCACCAGAAATCCTTAGCCAAGGTAGTCAAGAATTACTGATCTAGGATCGGTAGTTTCTCATGTGGTGATGGGTTTCATACCGACACGAATTATCAAGTTATTAGGGGTCTGACTTTATCCACCTCCCTAGACTCGATATGCGATACTCATAGACGAACAGACCGGACTGTACGGATATTGTCACTGTCAGGCTCAGTAGGGATACGGATGAGTTTGCTCGTCGGCCTTCCTTTCGCTCAATACTTGGATAGTCGTTACGTACAGCTAGTGCCGCTGACGTGCTTGTGGTTAAACCCACTGCCAGCGTATTGACAAGTCTTTAGAGTCCCATACAGAGGGTTTTCACGGTTCAGGCGATATGGTGTAGATGATGTATGTTGGTACATACAGGTATCCGATTAAATATGTGTACAGGCTGCACAGATTTTGATCGGACGGTTGATAATACTAGTGGCTTAGGATTAAGCCGGATTATTAAATCATGTTTTGATTTAATAATTTATATATATGTATTTATATATATGTATTCTAGTATTATTGTTCACTATTTATTTTCTCTCTTGGCTATTCATATTTTTGTACGAATACGGGTATATGTATTTCGATACGTGTACCGGGAAGTATTCCGTATTTATACGGAATAGCTTCTAGAAGATTGGACACCTCATTTGTATGATTTCCTTTTTTAGAAAATCATTTGTTTTACAAATGAGGTGGAGGGGTGAGTTGGCATGAGCATGGACTTGGCATGTAGAGAGGTATGGCACACATTTGTTTATTGAAAAATGAGTAGATATTTTTTTTGGTGTGCATGAGAGAGGGGCAACCATCATTCTTCACAAGGCTTGCTCATTTCCTTTTTGCTTTACTTGCTCACTCTCTCATTCTCACTCACTTGGAGACTTAGCCACATTTCTTTAGTTGCTCATGTCACATGTTTCCTCACCTCCTTCTTCATCTTCTATGGTTGCTTATGGAGCATTTGTGATGAGAGAAAATAGATAGTAACACATTCCTACACCTCCACTCTCTATTGCTAGCAACCTTGGAGCGTCGGTTGCCTCGCATGGCGAGGCTGAAACTTGCGCCGTTTCCCTCAGGTGGATTATCGTAGATGGAGGAAGACCGGCAACCAAATTCGATCCAGACGACCACTAGGAACTTGGAATGAAGGTTGAAGACTAAAGGACACGGATCAACTCGGTATAACCATCTAACTACTCTTTATATTATTGCTAGTATAGGGTAGATCCGGGTATCAGGTAATGATAGCGCCAGTTTAGTAAATTTTTGTTCCGCATTTGGCCACGGTTTGATGGCCGGGGCGCTGCCGTAACCCAACATGGTATCAGAGCCAGGTTGTAAACCCCTTACTAGCTTGTTTAGATGATATTAAAGTATCGAAATCGAAACAACCCCGAAATGATACCCTGCAGATTCCAGTCTCTGTTGATTTTCAAAGTCTTCAAGAAAAAAAAATTTAGCAACTGCAAAAGACTATTTGTATGACCACAAGAGCACACACCAAATATGAACCCATTTCACCTGTTTTCACCCGAGCACATTGCTCAAAATTCTGAGCTAGCCGGCCCTTTTGGGGAATTAGGACTTCGTATTTTGTGTGTGGTCTGGTATCTGGAATATTTGTTCAGTGGTATTGTTAGTTTAGCCCAGTTTTGATATTGTTTTATCTAGTTGTTTGGGGCTATTCGGGGTGTTTCGAAGTCGATAATTTAGCAATGTTTAAATGCTTATTAGTGCATGCATTACTATCTGCGACCGTGAATGTCATTAGAGCGGTATAACTCGTTTAATTGCTATATGTTCTTTTAGACGAGTTTGCGAACGTGACATTCATGTTGATGTTCTGTGTTGTGATGTGTCGTGGTTGGATCGTCGTGGTGGATAGCTTGGGTGCAATGTTAGTACTGTTTAGGTTCATTTGTACATTTGATATTGCAGGGAGAGCGTCCGACATGTGGACTGTCGTCACTGCAAGTTTGTATATTATTTGTTTGGGGCACGACCGGGTTGAGGTCGATGTCACGCTTATACATATTATTTTCTTTTCTGTACTAAGATTACCCCGCGGTGGAGTGCACGAATAGCCGGGTTCTAGAGGGCAACGGGTCCGTATCTCATGGCGTTGAGATGGAGGGGACCTTACTCTAGAATTGGCGGGCTATTCGCCGCACTTATAGTGGGTATGGGTTGACCCACGAAGGGGTGCTCAAGTTACCGGATTCTGTGAAGTGCTGGGTGGCCCATTCACGTTATTAATTGGGGTTGCCTCACTTCTGGGATTGGCGGGTAACTTATCGCACTCGTAGGGGTCTAGGTTTCATTGCACAAGCTATCCACACGACAGGGAACGTCGGGTCACATTTGCGGCTCAAGTGAAACCCGGGGCTCCAAAATTATCCACCATTCTGTGTTGCTTCTGTAATGGTTCTGTGATGTTGCTTTATATCATGCCTGGGACAATTGTTATATATATTTAGATATATACTAGTAGATGTTGTATATGTTTTGCACCCGCGGTAGGCTAGTCCCCGCTATGTCGTTAGTTAAGTAACCTAACGAGTGATGACGGGACCCAGTGGAGAATGCGGATGGTATATACGTACATCATATTTTCGTTCTTTTTTGGTGTGATTAATTGATGGGACTGCATTGGTTCTTATCAATGCAAGGATAAAACAAACCTATATGATATTTTTGGAACCAAGTTTTTAAAAAACTGACATTACAGACGTTTTCTTTTTCTTTGCACAGTGGTATTCGGTTATGGATATCCAGCACCTCAATCGACGAGGCAAGGGCCGAGATCCCTTCACCGGGAGTGACCCCTTGAGTAAAAGTTTACGTCAACGTAATAACTTCACTATAGTCGTTTCCTTTTGCTTTGCATCGTGGTATTCAGTTTGTAATATCATGCAGCTCATTCGACGAGGAAAGAGCCGAGATCCCTTCATCGGGAGTGACCTCTTTAGCAAAAGTTTTCGCCACTATACATTTCTAAAACCACTTGGATTCCAACGATATCAAGTTCATTACGTTAAAGGTTTTTCACCAAAAACCAGCCGTAGCCCTCCGTCATTTCAGATTAGTATTGCTTAGTAATCGCGCTACGTTTGTCATTGTTATTCGCCGAGGCGTAGTGTGCGGTAGCTCTGTAATGCTTTTCTGTCGCATGGATATGTGGATTGGTTAGGACGGTCGTACGACTTTGTTGATTATTCGTCAAGGGTCATGCGGGTAGGTTTAACGCAATCAAGATAATGACGGGTTGAACTTGACAGGACCTTTTGATTTGTTGATTATTCGTCAAGGTCACTTGGGTCCTAGGGGTAAAAACACACATCGGGAGTTTCAAACATACATGAAACTTGCCAGGCATGCGCATACCTTCTGGAGTGTGGTGACTTGAGTGGCTTCCATCAAGTTATCATGCGATGATAGTTGGATCCCGATTCCCACTGATGAGTAGGTTTACTCCTTGGGTGATTTTAGATAATCCCGACTAATTCTCCTTTTGGGTTTGGAGGAGAATTCGAGGAAATAGTGGGAGCCATCCTGATTAGATAAAGTGATTAACTATTCTGATCTAAGTTAGAGTGCACGCTGAGTGTTTCTTTTCTCTCTCTCTCTGGCAGCGACCATTGCCCGACCCTAAACTAAAACTCATGAACCAAGTTAACCGAACCTTCTTAAAACACTTTGGCTTTTGTAATGTCACAGTGTCCCATATATCGTTGCCACTTCTATATCACCTTTGCATTTCTCCAGAACACCTCGTATCACTACGAACATCCACTCCTATTGGATAAATCCATCGTATAGTTACATACGAACTCGAAGGAACTTGTTCCAGATTCGATGATGGATTCTGGTTCTGGAGAGATTGAATAAGATTATTCGGTTGTCTTTTCCCTTTACCTTCTCTCAGGTTGTAAGGGCTCTTAGGATTAGGAGAGGGTACACCTATTGAGCTTATTGGATAGTTTTCTTCCAGACCATAGGCAGGTGCTGAAAGGTGGGGAAGGAAGAAAACCAATTATCCTAAAGGTGGTGTACAGAAGGTAATAAGTAAAGACATATAAAGGGATTAGAATAACGGCAAAGAAAATTACGACTGCTGTCATTCATGACAAAACCGTGTATATCCCTGCCACTCCCACATCCACTTTGGATTTCTCCAGAACACTTTTTATCACTACGAACGTCCATAATGCTTGGACATGCCATCGTATAGTTACATACGAACTCGAAGGAATTCGTTCCAGATTCGAGAATAGTTTCCGGTTCAGGAGAAATAGAATAGGATTATTCAGATGTCTTTTTCCATTACCTTCTTTCAGGTTGCGAGGGCTCCTGGCATAAGGAGTGTACACCTATTACGCATATTGGATAGTCTTCTTCCAAACCTTAGGCTGGTGCCGAAGGGTAGGGAAGGAAGAAAACCAATTAGCCTAAAGAAGGTGTACAGAAGGTAATAAGTAAAGACATAATAAAGGGATTGAAGTGAGAGCAGATAAGTATATGGTTACTGTCATGAATCGGGATAGTGGAAGAGGTGTTACTAGGAATACCAGATTAACCCCTTCGAAACATTTTCATGTTTAAGTCCGACTGTGCGATATTAAGTGAAAACTGTTTTCCCAATAGGATTCTAACTCCAGGATATGTATTTACCAAATTCGTTTCTCACATCTGTATAGTGTTACAGATGGTGAGTGGGAGTAAGATATTGGAAATTGGGTGATTAGATCCTCATTATATCGGAATTCGTTGTAATTGGTGATATTTGAAGAAATCATCTGGGTTTTGCCGGATGGCAAATTTTTGGTTTTGAATATCCGTTGTTATGCACCAATTTCAAACTGATATATCTGTACGTTTATTTTATAAAGTGAGATATAACTTTTTGAAATTATGTCTATGACATTTACCTATATCAGTTGGTGATTAGGTAAGGTGCATTCAACAGCGGTGTAATTCTTCTTAATCATAGTACAATTTTCAACCTACGACGCACAGGGTTTGAGTTATTAAACTCAATGGAGTTATACAAAGTATTGTATGTTGTCCGGTGTCCATTAGGACAAAGAGGTTGGTGTTCGTACTATATTCTGTTTACTCATGACTTCTCTAATTTTAGACAGGTATTTCGTTGAAATATAAGGTCCAAATTTTGAGAAGTTGTAGGTATAAGAATAAAATAGAGAACCATATCTTGCAAGTATCAGGATTCTTCAAGGTAGTCGAAAATGTAGATACTTGTGTTTGGTATTCCGTTGATAGTAATGGTTTTTGAGAACTTGCTTCTCTTTCGGGTTACTCATATATGGATGCACTCCTAGTTGAGTAATGTTGATTGGCCTCATTCCATTTAGTTGATATGCAATGGAGACAGCTGCATGATTTTGAATCTGGTTCCAATAAAATTAGTGCCTTTGTTTCTATATGGTATATAGAATCAATTTGTATCTTAACGATGTTAAGATATAGGGAGTTGTCCGGCTGATGCTTAAAACCAGAATCTGGACAAACTCAAGGCACGTTTCAGTAATGGCAGTTTGTGGGTTATCCCGGGCTTTGACGAGGGTTAACTTTCTACCATCAGGAAGATTAATAGTGATATTGTTCTTGACTTGCCACAGTTTTAGTAAAATGGATTTTTTCAGAAAACAAAAGTGGGAGTATGGTAGAACTGGAAGTGATTCCAGAACCACAAACGATCACTGAAGATTTAATAGAACCTGGGGATTCAATTGGATTTGAAATTCCATTAGCCACTCCGCAGATTTGATGGGTAACCTCAGGCACCCGATAGGTACTTCGATCTTCTCAGAGACGGTGACAGGGAGGTTCTTGTTTACCTAGACTTACCATTGTTGTTGTTCTAGACTATGAGACCCGGCAGGAGGATGAGTATAGTGACATTCTAAACTAGCTTTAGAAGTGCACGTGTATATGACTCTGCCAGAGGGTTGTTGTAGTCAGTGGGAGCAGCAGAAGCGTAGAGGGCAAGTAGCTTATGTCTATTTCTAGACTAAAGCAGGTATAGAGGAAATAGATCATCTATATTTGATGTGACAGTCATAGGCTTTGACTTCATCAGAATAGGAGATGGATCTGGTAAGAAGGTAGTAGGGTGTGATGTCATGGTATTTGGGATGACATGCACTTTATACGAAGTGAAATTCCTATACTACGATCGGTTATACTGTGGTTGTCACACAGTTGTTTCTCCACACAGGACATGGATATAATATCAGGGTTTCTGGTTACTAGATCTATGGTTTTAGATCTAGATTTGGGAAGTGTCCCAATTTGGGTACTTGACACTATTCTAAAGTGTTTTAGAATGGATGACTCCTAGCATGGTGGTGTACCTGCAGGTGATGGAATCACCCTCTCTAAAGGTGTCTTACAGACCAAAGGGGAGAGGGATCTGCATGATTAGCATATGTCACGACCCGAAATATTAGCTCGCGGCCGGCACTTAAATCACGTCACGTCTACAGGCGTAATGTAATTCAAGTATGCCGAAGCCCAGAAATCTAAACCTTTTTAAAGAAAATAAAAGAGGTGAAGTTTTGAAATAAAGGTATGATGAAATCAAAAGTTTTCTTAAATGCATAGATAATGGAACATGAAATGCAAGTGGATTTTTCTAATTGAAAAACATGTTTCTTCTTTTAAAAATTTGGGCAGCACCTCCCTTGTATATTTTGATCCAAAACCACATATACATGATAATATAAAAGATATCCCCAAGCGGGAGCTAGCTCTTCACCAATCAGCGGAATCACAACCACGCAAGTTATAATATAAGTATACGACGCCCAACGGCAAAGATCAACACAAAAAGATAACGAATAAGGCAAGACATCAACCCACCAAGCGAACATATAACACATCTCTCTAAGTCTCGCAACCACAAATCTTTCTAAGTCTTTACTTATACAATACTAGTTTCTGATTGATGGAGTTGACTAGATACAACAGGAATAATAAATACAAGAGTGGCACAATCCAATATGTCCCAACTACCAAGGCAAATCACCCGAATGCAAGCTGTGTGCCAACGATGTCGCTACTAATCCATGCGGTCAACCTGCAATAACTGTGGCACAATGGGGGTGAGTTGCCAACTCGTGAGTAGAAAACATCATTGGGTAGAAATCGAATAAAACAACGATTCCTAGGTCAACTATACCATAAGGGTAATACTATGATATCTAGGGTGACTGTATCTGCATATATACCAACACTATAATAAATGCATGTATGCATGTGGATATCATCCACGTGTCCATCAACACTCGAACATCATGCATGAAAATATTATAAAAGCATATACATGTAAATATGAGGATATCAACTATCGTGTGTCCATCAACGACACATCAAAATCATGGAATCTGGGTGTCCAACACCGACACTCGAAACATTATAAAACTCGTGTCCAGCATCGACACGTAAATCCTCATATCTCAGGCGCCGCATTCTCAGATCGGCCCTCAGGCGCCGCATACTCTGGTCGGCCCTCATATCCATCTCACGACTCCGGTTGGTATCCTCCGGATAACGCCGAGCTCAAATACTATCACCGGTAGGTAGTGCTCCCCTGCCAGGCTCATCGTCTAACTATACGAGTCTTCTTGCCCCGGGGTACCTCATCGGGTCCACCATGTACCCGCAGACGGTGCCTACCGCTCCTTGAATCGGGTTTCACATACCAATCTCAGAACCGAGAAAACACATGGTGGACGTCTCGAAATATCATATCAAGAGAAACCGGGTTTTTAAAACAATACATATTTTCCTTTGAAATATAACCACGGTTCTCAAATCCAGAATCTCATGAAAAACATCATCTCAATGCGTAATATCATAAAGCATGATGATGCAAACATAGAACAGAAATGTGAGTATATCCGTATATCATGCAACATATCAAAATGAGGTGAACATAGCAAGTATGTCATGCAAAGAGTCATATGACAGTACTGAACAATTAAGAGTCATAGCATGATATAGCAATTCTACTGTGTAGTGACATAGCAATTATCGATGATGAAAGTGTGTGAGCCGGCAATCTGTGTAAGTGTAACATACGCATCATCGATAATTATGCAGGTGTACTAGCCGATGATATCATAATAAATGATGGAAGTACAGGTATATGTAATGCAATGAGAATATCGTAAACGTAGCAGAAAGTAAATCGTAAGAGCACTATTATAAGGTATACGTATCTAATCTAACATCTACACACGAACCATACGGTCGGTTTTTAAAAGATGCG
Organism: Agapanthus africanus; assembly: GCA_030015575.1. Lineage (NCBI taxonomy): Eukaryota > Viridiplantae > Streptophyta > Magnoliopsida > Asparagales > Amaryllidaceae > Agapanthus > Agapanthus africanus. The sequence goes on from CM057337.1 coordinate 790,274,572, forward strand.
AATCGTAGTTTTGAAAGTAGGGGCTATGGTGTTTTTAAGGAAAGACACCATTTAAAAATCCGTAACGTCCCTCAAGTTGTCCATTTAAGAGATGCGTACGATTCGTCAGTTTTGGAAATATGTATAGTTTGGGTGACACATTTACGTCGGTTATCCAATCTCATAGTATCTGATACGGCGATACCCTTGAATAACATCCTCAAAACACGAGTGTGGATCATCCATCCGGTAACTCACATCGCGTACGGTAATTTTTTGTACAGTGACTTAAACAACAATAGGGATTCTATCGACCTATACAATAGTGAGGGTACGAATCTCAAGTCTCGTACGGCATATCACTCATCATTCACATACATATATATAGCGTTCTCATAACATGCCACTATAAATCTTATATCAATCGTATCCGCTCGTATCATCTTATCCCATCATATTGATATCTCAACTCTCGTCATCACGTATCAATCATATCATATCATTTCACACTAAACCATTAACTATAACCTTAAGTTTGTGGCACATCTTGTCTTTAATTTATAAATCACATATCAATTTTCCATATCAATGTTTGCGGGGGGTGGTTTACGCCATCCACCCGACTTCCCCGTAGATATAGATCTACTCACCTGGGAAACTCCTTGTTCAGCCGTAGTCGATGTGCTTCGTCATCTCGGAATCCACGCGAAGGTACCTACAAATCAACACATATCGCCACGTTATGAAAACCAAATCCGGAAAACCGATACGGCACACAGTGCGCTCATAGGTTAGAACCTATAGCCTACGCATGCAAAAATAACCAAACAACCCTTGTTGTTGACGTACAAACGCCCAACAACCAAATACAAATCCAAACATCAAAACCCAAGTTCACAAAATCCAAACACCAATTTCAGCAACTCAGGGAATCGCTCCCAAATTCCATCTCAGGCTAATTGGGACTAAACTAGTAAGTATAGGGAGTTGTTTATAGGGATTAGGAACTACAGCCAAAAGCCCAACCCCAGACTACATCAGAAATCCGGCGACGACACCCCTAAATCCGAGCTCGCCGGCCTATACAGGGTGAAAGTGGCTCGAACTTGGGTGGTGGTCTTCTGGTCATTTGCCTATGTCAATGGACTTGCTATATTTTCTCGTAAACATTCCAGGGTGCTCCAGATTCCTTGTAGGCTATAAAACGTCACAAAACCGACACGGGGCACAATTCTAAGTTCGTATTTTGGTTCTAATCTCGGGTCTAGGCCAGTAAAACATCACTAAGGGTTAAGTAAACACCCACTACAGATCACAAGTCCACATAATCACCTAACCCTCCTCTTTGGAATTTCCAAACATCACCAATCTACACAAGTTTAACTCTAAACTACACTAGGATGCAAAGAGACTAAAAACTGAACTAAATGAAAGGAATTATACCTCATTTGGCAACTCAATAATTTTCTTGAGTTACTCAAAGTGATCAAAATCCAATTTTGAAAGGTCCAAAGTGTTGAGGATGAAATTGTGCATCTTTTTAACGAAGGGAGTATAGGGTTTTGGTGAAGGATTGGAGATGGAACATGAGGGTAAAGGAGGTGGAGTTGAGTTGAAGAAGGAGAAGAAGAAATCAAAGGGGGGGATGAAGGGGGCAGCCCCCCCTCTCTCTTAATCTCTCCCACACTCTCTCTCATGGCATGGTCTCATGACATCATTATGTCCCCCCCCTCTCTCCTCAATCATTCCTCTTTTCTTTTTCTTTCCTTTTTATTCCTCCCTCATATAAAAACCAAATGCAAATGGACAAGCACAATGAAATAACATGCAACAAGAATGCAACATAAAATGGTGCACTAGCCATGATTAATTAAAAAGACGGATTTGGCCTAATCGCGATTAGTAGTGCACTAATCAAGTTTAATTTTAAACTGCATATAATTAATTATAAAAAATGCCAAATCCAATAAATATATTTTTAAATGAATAAATCATTTTAATCATCAATTATTTCACAAATATTGGTATATATTTATACCATTTTACGAAAACCCTAACTTCGCAAATCGGGTAGTTTTCGCGAAATATATTATTTTAATATTAAATTCCAAAAATAATATTTTATATTTTCTGAAATATTACAGCATATAACTTGCTTAGGCAATTGAGTTAATCATGAAATGTCAAGTACCACACCAGATATTGTTTTTGCACTAGCTACAATAAACATATATTAATCCAATCCTGGAGAAATGTAGGGAAGCAGTTTATAAACATAAATGGATGTTCTAAGGATATGGTAACGACAGCCTCCTTCAGGAGACGGTTATCATTTCAGGCTTCCAAGGTGACCTGGATACAGAGTGGCTGTCTGAGTTATAGTTTTTCCCTCTTCTAAGGGACAGTATATTAGACAGTTGGTCTAAGCGGATACTAAGAAATGCATGGCGCAGGATACTGATTAAATTCAGTGGATGATACAGTCTAAGACGTTTGCTGGATTTGGACTTCATTTATGAACTGGGTCCCATCAGATATCCAGAAAAATTCTAAGACAAGGTATTGCTCATTTCGGGAGATGGTTATTCTCCGCGAAGTTGAGATATAGAGAGACAAAGATAGAAACACTGGAGCGGATCTACTCACAGAGGCTATTTCTCGAACACAATAGTTTCACAAACGAGTTTTGCGATACTGCTTAGTAGTGAGGTTGAGTGTTCGGTATCACACGAGCTGTGAGTATGCGACACCGCAATAATTGGCCTTAAGTGCAAGTGGGAGATTGTTGGCTATAGCGCCCTCAAGGCAATTATCGTAGTCGCGGGCAGGTGATTATGATGATTGAGGGAGGACCTATACCGGTAGAACAGTCTTATTCGAGATGATAGCATGCTATATTGTTTGTCTTTATCATCACTATTACATGTTGATAGAGCCCATAGGATTCTTGCTTGACTACCAGCATTATGATGGCGATCATATACGTGGGAGCTGATGGTCTATAAGCACATCCTTAAATGTCCCTAGTCGTGGGAGTTTCGAGACTGGGCATCGATACTCTAGAGTAGATTAGTGTATACTGATTGAGACACCGACGAGGGGCGGTGGCCAGGTCTCACAAGCCATTGGTGTTAGTTTGTTCACCTAAGATAGTATACATGTGCTCATTGGATTATGAGTACACTGGACGGACTCGCCGGGAACCTGCTAGTTGGTACTATACCTATTTTCAGATAGCAGTTCTCAGGTGACATGTGTACAGGTTAGTCTGTCGATCTGAGATCGTCATTTGTCTCATATGAGTTCCCACTGTGCTTTGATTACTATCCTACCACGGCTCAAAGGAGTCATGCAAATAGGTATTAGTTGGGTACAATCCCGAGCCACATGGAGGCAGTGAGCGGATTGTCGGGGATTCGTCTCTCCCGGTATTGGGGATTGATGTCGCGCAGTACACGGGTGGCCATTACCAGAAATCCTTGGCCAAGATAGTCGAGAATTAATAATCTAGGATCGGTAGTTTCTCATGTGGTGATGGGTTTCATACCGACACGAATTATCAAGTTATTAGGGGTCTGACTTTATTCACCCCCTAGACTAGATATGCGATACTCATAGATGAACAGACCGGACTGTACGGATATTGTCACTGTCAGGCTCAGTAAGGGTACGGATGAGTTTGCTCGTCGGCCTTCCTTTCGCTCAATACCTGGATAGCCGTTACGTACAGCTAGTGCCGCTGACATGCTTGTGGTTAAACCCACTGCCAGCGTATTGACGAGTCTTTAGAGTCCCACACAGAGGGTTTTCACAGTTCAGGCGATATGGTGTAGATGACGTATGTTGGTACATACAGGTGTCCGATTAAATATGTGTACATGCTGCACAGATTTTGATCGGAAGGTTGATAATACTAGCGGCTTAGGATTAAGCCAGATTATTAAATCAGGTTTTGATTTAATAATATATATATATATATGTGTGTGTGTGTATTTATATATATGTATTATAGTATTATTGTTCACTGTTCATTTTCTCTCTTGGCTATTCGTATTTTTGTACGAATACGCGTATATGTATTTCGATACGTGTACCGAGAAGTATTCCGTATTTATACGGAATAGCTTCTAGAAGATTGGACACCTCATTTGTATGATTTCTTTTTTTAGAAAATCATTTGTTTTACAAATGAGGTGGAGGGGTGAGTTGGCATGAGCATGGAATTGGCATGTAGAGAGGTATGGCACACATTTGTTTATTGAAAAATGAGATGAGATTTTTTTTTGGTGTGCATGAGAGAGGGGCATCCATCATTCTTCACAAGGCTTGCTCATTTCCTTTTTGCTTTACTTGCTCACTCTCTCATTCTCACTCACTTGGAGACTTAGCCACATTTCTTTAGTTGCTCATGCCACATGTTTCCACACCTCTTTCTTCATCTTCTATGATTGCTCATGGAGCATTTGTGATGAGAGAAAATAGATAGTGACACACTCCTACTCCTCCACTCTCCATTACTAGCAACCTTGGAGCGTCGGTTGCGTCGCTTGGCGAGGCTGAAGCTTGCGCCGTTTCCTTCAGGTGGATCATCGTAGATGGAGGAAGACCGGCAACCAAACTCGATCCAGACGACCACTAGGAGCTTGGAATGAAGATTGAAGACCAAAGGACACGGATCAACTCGGTATAACCATCTAACTCCTCTTTATATTATTGCTAGTATAGGGTTTAGGGTAGATCCGGGTATCAGGTAATGGTAGCGAGTAAATTTTTGTTGGCCACGGTTTGATGGTCGGGGCGCTGCCATAACCCAATATGGTATCAGAGCCAGGTTGTAAACCCCTTACTAGCTTGTTTAGACGATATTAAAGTATCGAAATCGAAATAACCCCGAAATGATACTTTGCAGATTCCAGTCTCTGTCGATTTTCAAAGTCTTTAAAAAAAAATTTAGCAACTGCAGAAGACTATTTGTATGACCACAAGAGCACACACCAAATACGAACCTTGAGAGAGAAAGTAGGGTTAGGATAGATTCAAGGAATTGAAATGTAAAGAATGTATAGTTACTGATTCTTATAATTCTTGTGATATATTGCTTAGGTTTCCATGCAGAACTGACCTGCATGGGCCGCCAACAAAACCTGTCACGCCCCGCTTCCCAGTATACGGGGAAGGAGACGTGGCGGGCCGCGACGTATTTACTTAGAAATAAGCACGTTAAGCGTAAATAAGCAATATAGATGTAAAGCGCAAGAATGACAAGAAATATAATAAAACAACAACTTTTTATTGATAATCATTCTTTACATATAACTGAAAAGTAAAATACAATGATAGAAAGCGATGCCTAAACAATGACATATGAACTGAAAAGAAAATAGTACAAGTAAGGCCTAAAAGTCTGCCTCCTCTGTAAACTGCTCCAAGTAGTCCTGACTGGGCTCGATCTCCTGAGAGTCGGATCCTCCTGACGAACATTCCAAAGAAAGAAGAAACAGGAATGTCGTCAGTGAACTAGCGCTCGGTAAGTCCCAAAAGATAAAGTATAATAGAATAAGTATATAAGGAAGAACTGATAAATTATACAGGTATATGTTTGTTAAACTAATATAGTTGTTTGTAGCTTGGTATAGAATGTATCAGTGTATACGAGAGGAGTCCAACTTTTCCCGTGGACTATGGTAACCCGTAGTACAAGGTCCCGTCAAAACCCACGGGACAACGGCACATGATATTCATGTAAATGTCTTTTAGTGACCATCATCGTGCCACTTTTAACGCATTCCGTACCAAATCTACCCCGTTAAACCCCGTAATGTATATTGTATTGATTGTATTGATTTGTAGTTATCAAACTTGCCAAGACCATGGTATAAGTTGTTCATGTAAACAGATTCAGGATGTAAACGGAAGTCATGTAGTCAAGTACAAGATATAGCCATAGTCCGGTCAAGTCAAGTTATGTTGCATGTTTGATATTGTTCCAGTATTCATGTTCAAGTTCAAGTGTTCATGTTTGGTATATTGAATTCATGTTGAATTGGATTCATGTTTGGTATATTGGATTCATGTTGAATTGGATTCATGTTTGGATTGGACTCAGATTAATTTGGACTCAGATTTGAGTCAGACACTTTAAACAGAATTGGATCCTGAATTAGGTTTGGGAATTATCGGTAACTATTGCACATGGACGGCAGGATTTGTGTCTTTTTCCAGGACAATTACCATTGATAACTCCGTTTTTGTTTTTCTACTTTAAATAGGCAAGCACCCACTTTCTTCGTCTCCTTGAGGCTCAAGAGAATTGGTCCCGCTTAAACCTATATTTACTAGGGTCCTTAATGTAATTTTATATAACTTGAGGGGGTTTTATGAAAAATATTTTTAGTATACTTTCAAAATAAACCTCAAGTATTTATTTATGTTATTTAGAGTTTTCATGGATATAAATTTTTAAAGAATGAAGTATATTAGTGAAACTTGAATAGTTCAAGGTATTTTAGTGTAAAGTTTGACTTGTATTTATTCTTGATGGTGTTTTAGTGAAACTTGTCATTCTTTTATTTTATTTAGAAAACATGGAATTTAATAATATTGTAAAAATATATAATCAGATAATATTTATATAATTAGTAAAAATAAATTTTTATTATTAAATAGAATTCCTCGTTTTTCTTAAAAATTATATTAAAATTCCATCGAGATCATATGCTCCGTGAGGAGGTCTGCATCTCGTCCTACTAGCCTGTGGATGTGCGATAATCCGCATAATCCAATAGCGGTTCCCTGAAATGGGTTGTAGATGCATAATTGGAAAGAATTAAGTAACACAATTTAAAGAAATCCAGGTTTTTAATAGTTTAAGGTATTTTGATGAAAAGTCGTATTTTGCCACAAAAATATTGTTTAAGAGAATCGTGCTATGTCAAGATGTGTGTATGTGAGAGATAGGTCATTACCTCATGAGGTTTTATAAAGGTAATATTAAGCAAAACAATTAAAAGAAGTATGTAAACTTCATGGTATTTAAACGTAAAAGCTTAATTAAAGTTGTTAAACATGGAGTTTTAGAGTGAAATCTAAACATTAGTTAAATGATTACAAGTAAAATATATGCGTGATTACAAGTGATTCTTAAGAAGAATTGTAGTTTTCAAAGGTTTTAGAAACAAATGTCGGTATAATTTTACGTACCGACATGTATTGAAAAAGAGAAGTTTTATAGTAGAAAGAGAAGAAGAGATATGGGACTTACAAGTTTAAAGGAGAGAGGGGAGGTAGAGGATGAGGGTGGTAGCCTTCGTGGAGTCGTGGGGTCGCCGGAAACGTCTCGAATTTTTGCCGGAATTTGACCTAGGGCTAACTCCACTTGTACTTTTCTTAGACTTGGAAATTTTTTGAGAATTTTGGTAATAGATTTCAGAATGAAGAGGACTAGTGTATGGAGTTGTATTTATAGAGTAGAATTAGGGTTTTGGAATTGAAGAAAGAATTAAAAATCATTTAAAATTGGATTTAAAGCTTCATTTTAATTCTTTGTTAATTTTCAGGGAAATCAAACAGAACAGGGGTAGTGGGGTAGGCCAAGGGGTGTTGTGGGCAAATCGCAGGGGATTATCCCCTACGGACGGCCGGCGTCGCCGGGCTCATGGCCGATCTCGCCGGTCCAATGGGGGCATTGGGGCTCTGGATTCTTGCCACGTGTCTCTGGCTGTGTACACAATATTTTACATATGTTTATTTTTTTTGTTTTTTCATTTTTATGTGGCCGAGGGGATTCGAACACAGGGACTACGTCACAGCAGTGCAGTGGTTTTACCAGTGAGTTACAAGTTGTTTCTTGCTGTTCTTAAACAAGAATAACTTTTAAATTATGCTCAGACTTGCAAACTTCTTTCTGTACTTTAAGAAGAAAAATTTTGTGCAGAAAAATTATGGTCGTTACAGCCGGCGGTGACGGTTGATCTAAGCCCAATTGTCTCCGGGCTTTGCACACCTGCCCCTTCACCTACCCCTAACACCCCTGCACTGTTTGATTTACCTGCAATCAAACAGAGACCTTTATCACCATTTATCGTCTTTTTAATGCATTTTAATTCACCATTTTAATTCCAAAACCCTAATTCTACACTATAAATACCACCCCATACTTTGGATCAACATCATTCTAAAATTTCCAGCCAAAACTCTCAAAAATTCTCTAAGTACAAGTGAAGTACAAGTAGAGTTAGCAAGCGGTCAACTTCCGGCGAAACTGTTCCGGAGCCCCCGCGACGACAACCCTCTCCTCTTCTACCTTTCTTTAAGTTAATCAACTAGTAAGTCCCTTCTAATTTTCACTTCTCTTCTTTAAAAATTTATTTCAAAACTCATATCGGTAAGTGGAGTTAATACCGATATCCTTTTTTCTAAACCCTAGAAAACTTCTTATCTTCATTCTTTGATCAACCAATCTTTTACACTGTACTTATAACCTTAAACCCTATTATTTAGAATCAAATTCCATAAAAAATTCTCATGTAAATTAACTTTAATTTAAGTTTTTCATTTAAATACCATAAACTTATTAAACACCTCTTTTCGTATATTGTTAGAAACCATACCTTAGGAAAATCTCACGGGGTAATGTCTTACCCCTCACGTACACACTTGGTTCCATAGCACGATATATTTTTGTATGAATTTTGGTTACGAAGAAAAATATTACCACATAACTTTAAAAACGGTTTTCTTTTTAACAGTATTTTTAAATTCATTTGCGATTATGCCTTTACAACCCTTTTTAGGGGACCCGCTATTGGATGGTGCAGATTATCGCACATCCTTAGGCTAGTAGAGCGAGATGCAGACCTTCTCACGGAGCATTCGATCTCGAAAGGTTTTAAATACGGTTTTTAAGAAAAACGCATTTTCTAAATAAATAAAATTAATTTTTAATAATTATATAAATATTACAAATCCATATATTTTCAAAATATAATAAACTTACATTTTTCTGAAGATGAAAGTTTCCAAGTTTCACTAAACTACTATCAAGATACCAATAAAAAACAAGTTTTATAATAAAATACCATGAACTTTCCAAGCTAAAGTAATTATCACTAAAATATCTCAAACCCTTAAAATTCACATCCATGAAAACCCTAAATAATATAAATAACTTTTCGAGGTTTATTTTGAAATTATATAAAAATATTTTTCCTAAAACCCCCTCGAGTTATATAAAACAATATTTAAAGATTTTAGTAAATATAGGTTTAAGCGGGATCAATTTTCTTGAGCCACAGGGAGCCGGAGAAAGTGAGTGCTTACCTATTTAAGCTAGAAAACCTAACGGAGTTATCAATGGTAATTGTCTTGGAAAAAGACATAAATCATGTCGTCCATGTGCAGCAGTTACCGATGACTCCGGAACCTAATTCAAGATCTAAATCAGTTATAAGTGTCTGACTCAAGTCTGAGTCTATTCAATCCTGAATTCAAAGTCAAACATGAATACATGAACTTGAACCTGAATATTTGAATACAAACATCAATATCAAACATGAATACTTGACTTGACTTGACCGAACCATAGTTATAACTTGACATGACTACTTGACTACAAGATTATATCCTGAAGCTGACTACTTGAACAACTTGTATCTATGGTTTCGGCAAGACTTGTAAATATACTCTATACAATACATTTACGCGGGGATAACGGGGTAGATTGGTACGGAACGTATTAACGTGGCACGAGATGGTAAAAGACACCTACATGAACTCTCGTGCTGTTGTCCTGTGGATTTTGACGGGGCTTTGTACTACATGTTACCATAGTCCACGGGGTAAGATGGACTCCACTCGTATACACAAATACTATCTGTACCAAGTTACAAACAATTACATCAGAATAACAATCGTATACCTGTACAACTTAACAGTTTCTTTTAACCTTACTTGTTTTATTACATTCCTTCTTTTGGGACTTATCGAGCGTTAGTTCGCTGATGACATTCCTTCTATTTTTTCTTTGGAATGTTCATCAGGAGGACCAGTCACTGAAGAGATCGAGTCTAGCCAGAAGAACTTGGACTAGCTCACCGCCCAGCCGGAATTCTAGCTCTCCTTGTATTTATTTTCATCTTGTATGCCACTGTTTAGGCACTGCTTTTTATCATTGTATCTTTTCATTTTCAAACAGTTGTATGTAAAGTGAATGTAAATAAAGTTGCTGTTCATTTTTATATCTCTTGTCATTTTTGTGCATTTTATATATATTACTTAATTACGCTTAACGTATTTATTTCTTAGTAAATACGTTGCGGCCCGTCACATCACCGTATCCGTACACTAGGAAGCGGGGCGTGACAAAAATCCTTTACAATTATGTCTCTACAACCCTATTTAGGGGACCCGCTATTGGATGGTGCGGATTATCGCATATCCTTGGACTAGTAGAGCGACATGCAGACCATCTCACGGAGCATTCGATCTCGAAAGGTTTTAAATATGGTTTTTAAGAAGAACGAATTTTCTAAATAAATAATTAATTTTTAATAATTATATAAAATATAATAAACTTATTTTTTTCTTTAAAAAATGAAAGAAGACCAAGTTACAATAAAATACCCTCAAGTTACCAAAGGACAACTCTTTTCAATAAAATACCATGAACTTTCCAAGCTAAGTACTTATCACTAAAATACCCCAAATACTTAAAATCCATGCTCATGACAAGCTCAAATAATACTAATCACCCTCGAGGTTTTATTTTTAATTATAATATAATATTTTTCATAAAACCCTCTCGAGTTATATAAAACAATATTTAAGGACTTTAGTAAATCTAGGTTTAAGCGGGATCAATTCTCTTGAGCCCCAGGGAGCCGGAGAAAGTGAATCCTTGCCTATTTAAGGTAAACAACATAACGGGGTTATTAATGGTAATTGTCTTGGAAAAAGACACAAATTATGCCGTCCATGTGCAGCAGTTACCGATAACTCCCGAACCTAATTCAAGATCTAAATCAGTTTACAAGTGTGTGACTCAAGCCTGAGTCTATCTCAAACCTGAATCCAAACTCAAATCTAAGTCTAATTCAATCCTGAATCCAAAGTCAAACATGAATACTTGAACATGAACATGAATACTTGAATTCAAATATCAATATCAAACATGAATACTTGACTTGATTTGACCGAACCATGGTTATAATTTGACATGATTACTTGAATACAAGATTACATCATGAACCTGACTACATGAACAACTTGTACTCATGGTCTCGGTAAGACTTGTAAACATAACCTATAAAATACATTACGCAGGAATAACGGGGTAGATTGGTACAGAACGTATTAACGTTGCACGAGATGGTCACTTAAAAGACACATACATGAACTCTCATGTCATTGTCCCGTGGGTTTTGACGAGGCCTTGTACAATATGTTATCATAGTCCGCGGGGTAAGATGGACTCTTATCACGCCCCGCTTTCCGGTGTACGGGCAGAGGGCGCGACTGGCCGCTACGTATTTACTCAGAAGTAAATACTCTAAGCGTAGCTAAACAATATTAAAAAAATGTACACAACAGAAAAATATAAAGAACGACAACTTTATTTATTAACATTCTTTTGTACAATGCATGGAAAAGTAAATACATCTGAATAAAAGCAACGCCTAAACAGTGGCGTAACAAAAAATGAAAGTACTGAAATGAAATAGGTACAAGTGGCTACAGCTCTGGGTCTTCGGTGTACTGCTCAAGGGCCTGCTCCGAATACTCATGAATGGTCTCGTGCTCTAGTGCGTCCGATCCACCTGACAGCATTCCAAAGTAGAAAGAGAAGGAATGTCGTCAGCGAACAATCGCTCGGTAAGTCCCAAAGATAAGAGAGAAGTAGAATAGATAGAGAGAGTGTGTAACTTTTAAAGTTATATTTGATTGTTATAATGTTGTATTTAGTGTTAACGCTGTTGTTTGTAGCTTGGTACAGAAGAACCCAGTGTATACGAGAGGAGTCTCTATATGCCAGAGACTAAAGGAAAATGAAATACTAGGCTCCGTTAGAATGTCCGGAACTACGGCGATTGAATTCAGGTTAGGTGTCTTAATGGTTGCAGTCTCGTGCCACTTCTAACACTTTCCGTACTAATCTACCCCTTAAACCCCGCGATGTCTTGATTGTATTGTTTGTATTATATTGCAACTTGTATTATTTTGTAATATAGATTGTATAATGGAATGACTTGCCGAAACCATGATATCAGCAAATGGATGTAACTGGAGAATCATGTAAATGGAAGTATATCCATGGTTCGGTTCAGTCAATACAGATTGAATATATGGATTCATGTATTCATATTGAATTGTAGTTGTAGATTGTACTTGAATCATATTCAAGTCAAATTGATTATAATGAGACCCAGTCTGAGTCAGAACAATTAGAAAAGAAATTGAATCCTGAATTAAGTTTTGATGTTATCGGTAACCGCTGCACATGGGCGGCAGGATTTGTGTATTTTTCAAAGACGATTACTGTGTTGATAACACCGTTTATTAAGTTGTCTACCTTAAATAGGCAAGCACCCACTTCTCCGGCTCCCTAAGGCTCAAGAGATTGGTCCCGCTTAAACCTATATTTACTAGGGTCCTTATTGTAATTTATAAAACTTGAGGGGGTTTTATGTAAAAATAATTATTGTATAATTTTCAAAATACACCTCAAGTAATTTATTATCGTTTTTAGAGTTTTCATTGATGTGGATTTTATATATATGACATTTCTAGTGAGATAAACCTAATTTCATAATATGGGGTATTTAATTGTATAGTATTGAACTTGTATGGAATTGTATGGTATTTTCATGTAAAGTGATTCTTTTGATTTAGAAAAAGTTAGAATATTTATACTATATCAAAATTAGATATTTTGATGATACATATATATATATATATATTTATTTATATAAAATAATTTTAATTTATTATTTTTCTAGAAATCTCACTTTCTTAAGATATTTGTATTTTTAAATCTTTCGAGACCGAATGCTCCTTGTAGAGGTCTTCATCTCGCACTACTAAACCCGAGGATGTGCGATAATCCACACCATCCCGAACGGGTTCCCCAAATGGGTTGTAGCGGATCTTTGCAAAGATTTGTGTAAAATACTAAATCTTTTAGAAAAATGATTTTAATAGTAATGGTATTTATTTGAAAGGTTTCGTTTTCTCGTATTCTATGTTTCCGAAAGTTTTGTGCTATGTTGCATATGAATGTTGTGAGGAGGTAGGTCATTACCTCGTGATTTAACTTAAAGGTATAGCAAGATTGTGTAAGTCGACGTTACACACCCCATTAGATGTGGGGAGGCGGAATAGGAAAAACAATTATTTTGTTCAAGGTAACATCGACTAATTTTACGGATCTTTGCTAAACCCTAACTAACAAACTATCTAGAAGTGATAAACTACTATGATAGATGATTATACCTCAAGATACTAGTCTTTCTTGTTCTTGTTGTTCACCTCCTCGTCGGCCTCCTCGATGTAATAGAAGATCCATCCGAAAGTTCCTTCTTCAAGTTTCAACCTCTAATTTGAGGCAACTAAGTGGCTAGGATTACTAATCCAAGTGACCTAGAAGATAAAGAAGTGGATTAAGGATCTATTAGTCTTTCTAACCCTTGGGATCTCAACACATGAGAGGATTAGGGTTAGGTTGAAGAAGAGGAGAGCTTGAGGAGAGAGAGTGTGTATATTAATTATGAATTGAACCCTTCTCACTTTGAATAATATGAAGCATAAAAATATCTTGCACAAATATCATCCATACTTCATTTAATTCTTGAGATGAATCATCTCATAAGTCATGGTGCAATTAATGATAATAACACATAATCTCTCCACCTCATTAAGTTTAATTCACAAATGAATTAAAACTAAATGAGTCACCTTTCTTCTAGAAGCTTTTCGACTAATTACGAGAATGCCCCTCCCATCCGTATTTACGAAAAACATGGATATACTGAGACTGCATAAATCCAATAATCCAATACTAGAATCTGGCTTAAACCAAAGCCTGCTAGTATAATTTGTCCGAACATCATATGTGCACAAGTACACGTATATGTCCGAACCCTGTCGTAAAACTATACGACCTCTATATCATTTCGCCTGAAGCAGGGAAACCCTCTGTGTGGGACTCTAAAGACTCGACACTACGCTGGCAGTGGGTTTAACCACAGGCCGCAAGTGGTACTAGCTGTACGTAACGGTCCCCAGGTAGATGTCGATAAGAAGGCCGGTGAGGAAACTCATCCGAACTCCTACTGAGCCAGATGTGACAATCTCCATACAGTCCGGTCTGTTCATCTAAGACTATCGCATATCGGGCCTAGGGGGAGGCAAGCTTCAGTCCCCTAAAAGCGGTATAAGTTGTGTCGGAGTGAAGCCCATTACACCTTGAGAAGTTACTGGAAAACCTACCAGTAAATCTCGCTTGCCCTGGCCAGGGACCTTGCGTAATGGCTCTCTAAACACAGCGTGATATCAACTCCCAATACCGGGAGAGACGAATCCTATCTAACCGCCACTACCTCCAAGTGCTTCGGGACTGCACCCAACTGCTAGCTGTTTGCATGACTCAGTCGAGCCGTGGTAGGGTAGCAATCTAAGAACAGTGGGAACACTCTCGAGGTGAAGCAGCAGTGTCGAGTCTACGGACTATGTTGTACTCATGTCACCTGGGAACTGTTAACTGACGACGGGTATAAAACCAACCAACAGTTCCCTACGAGTCATGTCCGGTATACCCGTAACCCAACGAGCACCTGCATACTATCTCCAGTATAATGTACTAATGGCTGTGGGACGGACCATTTCCTCTGTTGGGATGAGAAGCGTATACACTAGTTTACTCTGGAGTATCGATACCCTGTCTCGATAATCCTACGACTAGGGACCTGAAAAAGGATGTGCTTGTAGACTACCCAGCGCCTACCAGTGTGACTGCCATCACAACGCTGGTAGTTAAGCAAGATCCTAAGGGCTCTATCAATATGTATTTATGATACGCTAAAAGAAACATATACATAGATTTAAACCAAGTAGCATACTACTATATTGAGCAAGACTGTTAACTTTACTGTGAATATCCCAAGCTTCCATTAAATAATATACAAGCTAGTATGATACAATAATGGCCCCTAGGGCATATACACTAACAGATTGTGATGATTTAATGTCAAAATGAAACTACATGGTATTTTACTAAAAATGTACGATAAAAATTGAAATATAGATTCTTTTAAAATGGAATTTGTTCCATATGTTTTGTTAATGATTAATAGTCAAGATGTAAGAGTTTTGTATGGTTGTGTTAAGAAAAATTGAACTTTACAAAGAAAACCGAATCGGAAGTCGGATTTAACTCCGCTTCCGTCGGGTTTTAGTAAAAGAAATTTTAAGAATAGATTAGAGAAGGGTGAGGTGGGACTTACGGGTTTAGAGTCAAGAGAAGAGGGAGAGGAAGACGTAGGAGGTGCCGGTGCGTCGTTTCGTTACTAGGAGCTCCTAGGGTCGTCGTCGGAAACTCGCCGGAGTTTCGCCCTTCGCTAACTCCACTTGTACACAAAAATTCTAGAGAGTTTTCTTGAGAGTTTGGACAGAATTTGTGAGTGGGGGGGGGGGGTTGTTTAGGGATGGTATTTATAGGAGAAACTAGGGTTGGGGGGTGAAAGGGTGTGAAAGAAAAATGTATTTAATTTTGTATTAAAAAGGGTTTTAATTGGATTTTTAATTCTCTGTAATAATTCAGAAAAATTAAACATGACAGGGGTTTCAAGAAGCCAAAAAGACACAAGTTCACAGAAGAAGACTCGGCGATCTAGGGTGAATCGGTCGGCGGCGGCGGCCGAGTCGGCCCCCCTTTGCTGCCACGTGAACTATGTCGTTTGGTGTAGCTTCTGGGTCAGTTTGTTTTATTTGTGACTTTTGGTTTTACGGGTTTAGCACGTGCAGACTCTTTGGATTCTAAAAATTTAAAAGAGAACAATATTAAAAAATAATGTGGGTGGTGGGATTTGAACTCTGGTGTTTTGGTTCAGCAGTGCAAGGTCTTATCAATGATCCTTCTTGCTATTAAAAAGCAAAACAAATTTATAACTTGTGCTCGGGCAAAAGTACCCCTTTCTGTATTTTTGAAAAAAAAAATTGTACAGAAAGTTTAGGGTTGTTACAACTCCTCTCGTATACACAAATATCTTCTGTACCAAGTTATAAACAATCACGTTAGAAAAACAATTATATATCTGTACAACTTACCAATTCAATTCTCATTACTTGTTATATTCCATTTTCTTCTTTTGGGATTTACCGAGCGCTAGTTCGCTGACGACATTCCTTTCTATTTCTTTTTTTGGAATGTTCGGCAAGAGGATCGGACTCTTAAGAGATCGAGCCTAGCTAGAAGGATTTGGACCAGCTCACCGCCCAGTTGGACTACTAGCTCTCCTTATACTTACTTTCAGTTTGTATGCCACTGTTTAGGCACTGCTTATTTCATTGTATCTTTTCTTTTCAAATCAGTTGTATGTAAAGATGAATGTTAATAAAATTTGATATTTATTTTATATCACTTGTCATTCTTGTACATTTTATATATATTACTTAATTACGCTTAACGTATTTATTTCTTAGTAAATACGTTGCGGCCTGCCACGTCACCGTTTCCATCTACTGAGAAGCGGGGCGTGACAATACCTGATAAAAATGACAAATGCTTTGAGAAAATTATAACCGAGGTAAAAACATCATGTTTCTTCTCTTTTTTTCCATGCCTGGCTTAAAAGGGTTAGAAAGTGAAACTAAGAAAGCATCTGATTTGGTAAGAAAGCGTCATCCGTTTTCCACCCACTTTCATTTTCCACCCACTTTCTTATTTTTCTTATCTTCCAAAGCAAATAAGGTACCGTTTTTCTCCATTTTCCCGTCTTCTTTCCTCTTTTCCTTTCTATCAAACATATGGTGTTATAAAGCCGGGCATTTACATATACACTCAGACACGAATAAATGGATGTAGCTTGTTGCCTTTTGGGGCATGCATCATCCAACTTGATAGTTTAGTAGGAATATGAATGAGTAGAACAATCAATAATAAAAGATATTATAGCAATGTTTCAAAATGAAACCTACTTCTCCAACATAAGTAGGAATGGCTTCGATGATAATTTTTTATTTGAAAACATAATATAAATGACATGGAAGAATAAAATTGATTAGAACAACCCTTTCTCACAATTTGGGAACCAACAAAACCTAACAGTATATTTTATAACATAAAAGCAAATAATTTAATAGAAATTAGATGATGTTGAAGAATAGAAAACGAGAGTTTTCTATTGTTCTGTTGACGGTGACATTTATAGAAAACAAAAATGCTGAGAAATTGAAGGAAAAACACCGATGTATAGGATAACATCCTTGTTGGCAGACTCTTTATCGGGTATAAATTAACTATTCGCCGTATTCCCCGATGCCGATCATATGGAGACCCATCTTCTAGGGACTCACTTAAATGTTCAATATTCTAACGGAGAAACATACTAACAAATCCAAATAGATAGTGTGATAATCCTTTCTCGGCTATTAAAGTGCAAAATTCAAGATTGTGGTCTTTTCTATATAAAAGAATTTAAAAAACGAGAGAACAATACTAAGCTATTTCCCATATGATCTACATCATCAACTTATTTAAGATTTTAGCATAAGTTCAGAGTTCAAACTCTCTCCCTCTCTCCCTCTCTCTCTCAAAGTTCTAGGCATCAATATCTATGCCATTCTTTTCCAAAATTTAAAGCCATCTTTATAAACTTTATTATCAAACCTAAATATTTAAATGGCATAATAGTATTTAAATCATACAATATTAACTTCATATCTACCTCGGTTGGTATAATATGAGCATGCATCCCCTCCGGCTGTATTTAAGAAATTAAAAAATTTCGCACGTGCAAACGACGGAGGTTGATGCTGGAAGGTTCGATGCCGTCGAAACGGTCGCTGATGAGATAAAAATGTTGCACGAATACATGAGCCTCTCTCTCCAATCCATGATCGATAAAAAGCATCCAATTAAGAAAAAATCTGTAATTTTGTTAAGAGAATAATGGTCATGAGAATGGCTTAGGGGCCTATTTCCTGAGAGCAAAACCCAAGGGTTGGGGCGGGACATGTGGGTCGCACCCATGAGGGCCGAGACATTCTTATGGCCATTTATCTTTTTTATTAATCATGGAAATTTTGAGAAACAATACTACCAAATCTCATTTTATATAGGGTAAGAGACCATGGAAAAATAAATAAATTCCTTACTTAAAACAACTAACCTATAATTACGTATTCCTGCTCTAATTAAGAAACCCTTAGTAGAAAGATTAGAGAAAATTTAAAGCTAAATATCCAATATTTCTCGATTTAATCTAAAAATGAATTAAACCCTTTTCTAATGTTTTACCGATCTTCTGTTGTTACACCGCCTCGGTTCTCCTACGTCATTTGGGTCTTGCTTAAGACTGTATAAAGATTTTATCTTCTTGGGCTTTTCGATATACAACCCATTGTTCGTGAGATATAAGTTTCTTTTTCTAACTTTCCATTCAAAATCACGATCTTTACATCCATTTGATGATTGGTGGATGCATGTAAAGAGTCAAATGCATCCGTGTCTTGCCATTTCATTTACTTTTCGGATAACTCCTCCGTTGATGAACTTTCATTCGGATATACTGTGGAGAATAATACACATGCAACTTTTGTAATGGTGGGTTGATAGAAACCTTCAATTTCCTTCTTTGTGATTGATGCAGATAATCTTTTGAGCTTCTTGACTTCATGAATATTCTTTGCAGCAACCGTCTCCCCTAAATGTTTTACTGTCTTAAAATCGTCTCAGATGTGTTTAATATATGACATGATGGCCGTGGAGAAATAAATTTGTAGGAAGAGAGAGTGATTGATCGGACAAAGCGCAAAATAACATTTATTTAGGATGGTAAATGGACCTATGGAATTTTCATATCCAGAATACAACCATGGCCTTTGTTAACTATTTTCGTGATTGATATTGTCACTTTGCAGTTGTGTATGCTTAGAATATTTTCCTGCAAAGACGATAAGTTTGATAGAAAAATCAAATACCATAGGATTTATATGATCATTTCATCGGTACCCAACTTTACATCTGTACTCCTAAATATTATCCAATTTACGTTGAGACCGTGCATTGCATTGTTCATAAAAAATCCTGCCGCCTTATAACAAGCGATGGTAATCACATAAAATGCTTATATAATGATAAAAACAAAGTAAGACTCAATTACAGATCCACATTCACTCCAACATCAACATGTTTATAAACATAGCTCTTTAGAGAAATGGAAAAGCATGGTCTGCTAAGTGTCAACTAACCAAATCGTAAGAAAAAGCCCATCACTTTAGCTCATAAAACCAGCATATCTTAAAAAAATTTAAAATAAACAGCACTTCTGCTCTATATTAATTTTGTCATCTTTTTCCTGTGATATTAATTTAAGCACAAAAAAGCTATATTGATACAATGATGTTTAACCAAAGAGCGCTCAAACCCAATGACACTTCTCCGTTTTGTAGGAGAAAACCCCCAACTTATAGTCAGCGGTGGGTCCAGAATTTTATTAAGGTTGTGATCAAAATTGCTATCGTTATAAAGGCCCGGTGCCCGAACATGGGGGGTTTGGGGACGACAGCTCCTGAACCGAATTTTTTGAGTAATGACGCTCATATGGTGGATCCAGGATTTTTATCAAGGCTGAGACCAAAATTGCTATCGTTGTAAAGGCACCGTGTCCGAACGTGTGGATTCAGGGACGATAGACCCTGAGCCGAATTTTTTAAGTAATGACACTCATATGGTGTTTCCATATGACTCATAAAGAGGCTTTTATATATATATATATATATATATATATATATATATATATTACATGACAGATTTGTAAAAATAAAACAAGAAAAAACTACCATGTTATCAATCTATATGTTTTGAATAGCCTAAGAATAATTTAACTAATAAATAAATAAATATGTCTCAAGTTGAACCCAAGCCACTCTCATATATGGATATATAATGATATATATACACATCTCATCTTCAAAGCAGCTTAAGGCTAGCCTAAGACCATTAGTACATTCTTATCTTCATATTTTTATTTATATCTATATAATGATATATGTATACACTGATATATATACATATATAAGATGTTTATTTTTCAAATCATGGTGGGGTCATGTATATATACATGTTTTCAATCTTGCGTCCGTCCCTGCTAGGGAATTTTCAACCAGAAAGCTCTCATGGGCCTTTAGGCCCAACCTCTCCCCTCCAAACAGTTGGAAAAATAAAAATAAAAAAATACAGTGATGTTTAAAGTGTAAGAGCGCTGGCCTGCAAACAGTGGAAAAGCGAGGGCTTTTCCAGCAATTTGCCTTGTAATTATAAAGACAATAAAATCGAAGCGAAGAGAAACCTAGGGATCGTAACGAACCCTGTTGAAAAAAAATAATCGATGGCGTCTCATCTCGGTCGCTTGATTCGCCGGCCTATAACTGTAAGAGCTTCGATCCTTTCTTCTTCGATTCATTTCATTTGGTTTCGATTCATTCTATTAGATCTAATCGCTATGATTAATTCAATCTTTGATAAAGTTGGGGCACGGATGAATTTGCTTTTATATCATCATTTTATCCATAAAAAAAAAATTCCTTTTTGGGGTGGAGAAGATGAAAGAATGGTGAAGCCAGCTTGATCTGATTTGAGTATATATTATTTTTGGATCTAAAACATGTAGGTTTAGGAGAAAGGAGTTGTTTTTAGTGGTCAAGAGCTAATTTAACTGAGCCGTATTTAATTTTAGCTAGTTCAGCGATCAAGGCTCTGTATTGGGATACACGACAACTTTCAATGGTTGATTGATACAGAAGTTCATGGGAAAACTATCGGCTTTTCCATTTCTTGAGATATTTCCCCCCAAGTCTCTGGTCATTTTAGAAGGCCAGCTAGGTTTATGGAAAGCTCCTCCCTTGTTCACTTAACGGAGGGTCGGTTGAAGTCAAGTTGATTAACTCATTTGTAAATCGTTGTCAAATCTTTCATGTCGTCTTTATTAGTGGTTGACCCAATTTTGGTTGGAAGAGGCTTAAACGATGATGATGACAACATTGATGAGTCGGCAAATCTGCATCATATCATATGTGATCTATCTACTATTTGTACTCGAGAGTTTCAAGAGCTCCCCACAACTCCCCCCCAAAAAAATAAATAAATAAAAATAAAGAGGATGGGAGTCCAGTAACTCCCAGCCGAAGAGTGTAAAATGTTGATTGTTAGGTTTTGGAATAAATCATCATGTTAATGTTAAAAACGCATTCAAGAATTGCCTGTTGATGCAGTTATTTCCCACAGCCCATGACTCACCATGTTTTGTTCTCTTTCAGTCACTATGTGGATAGGATACTTTATGCATCGTTCTCAGAATACTAATAGTACCGAACTTCCTCGAATATAAGTACTCTTTAATGATACTATGTTTCCTGGGATATCTAACAGTCCATACAGCTCAAGCTTCTAGCTTGGTACTTTGGATCATGATTTCTTGTTGTATTTTTCTTATTTGACATGAGCTCACGCTTCTAGCACTATATGCTTAATATGCAGTTGAATGTAATCAACCTCTCCCCATCTTTATTGAGAACAAATGAGTGTAACCATTTACTTTTTTCTATAATGGTTGACTTTACATCCATGTAGACATTGCTTTGCTTGCGAAGTTGTAGACATGTCAGAAACTTCAGCCATCACATCATTCCAGGTAATCTTTTCTACTCACTAAAAATATTTCAGATGATTGTGATAATTATTCTATGCGAGTTTTGACCCATGTGTCATTTCAGGTGGTCCAGTCTACCAGAAACCGACAAGGTCAGTGTTGCAACGGAAGAAACATATACATTTTCGTTTATTTAACATTGAATACCAATGCGTTGTGTATCTGGAATCAATTGAGTCTTTTAGCTGTCATGACTACTATATGTCACCGAATAGTTGATTGTTGGTGTCGCTCCTTGGAGTGCCATGCATGGAACTTGCAGGGAACTCTTGGAGTTCTTTCCAAAGAACTCGCCGTACCGAGTATGGAGTAGATTGTTGTCATCAGATAGTGGTAAGTTGTGTTCACTTAAGCTTTATGTAATATGGATTTTTCTATCTTATTTGATAATTGTAGTGGGGTCTTGGGACAGTCACATGTGTGCAATCTTACCCTGTATCAAATCGAGGCTGTTTCTGTAACATGAACCTGTTACCTCGAGGTTGTAATGGAACAGCCTTGCAGTTGTGCAAAGGCTAGCCCTTTCTATTTTATGATTATCACTTAAAAATGGTTGGAAATGGAGCTCTTCTGACACATTTTCATTTCTTTATGGTCGAAGGTGACTTGTTTGATGCTGTTGTTCCTTTCATGGGGGAATCTATTACTGATGGAACGTTAGCGTCCTTCTTAAAGAGTATGCAACATCCTCCCCTCTCTTTCATACACTAGTTTAAATTCACTAATACACAAACTCCATCTTCTTAGAGCTTATGAAAGCTTAAAAAATTGGAACTAAAACTATTCAAATGTTAATATTTATGATATCGATGTTTTCAAAGAACTCAAAACCAAAAAACTCTATGATTGCTAATTGCCTGCTGAATCTTTACTTTACAAAATTAACATCATAAATATTATTATTTTAGTGAGAAAATGGATCTTCATTCCCCTTGTTTGCTCTTCAGATTTTGTCATAGAGAATATATTTGTTGGAGAGCAAAGAATATAAATGAAATTTAAATTCCTAATCATCATTCCAGTCTCTGTATATATGACATGTAGTAAGATTTGTAGGACTAAATAAGCCAACTTAGTTATAGCTCAAGCCCTCTGGATTCTGCTACTTGAGCATGACATGTTTTTTTAACGTTGGATAGATATTTTATCGAGCTGAAATGAAAAGTTCACAAAAAACATACCCTTGTTTCTAGTCCTACCACACATGTATGCAATTATCAAATATTTGAAGGTGCATAACTTGGGTTGTATGCTCATGATATGTGGAGGACAGAACCTGGTGATCGTGTTGAAATTGATGAACCAATTGCCCAAGTTGAAACAGACAAGGTACTGCTGCTTTACCGTGAAAAACTTACTTTTTGCTGCAAAGTGATTCAAAAAAAATTCTTCACTTTGTCAAAACTATACTTGATAACCTCTCTCTCACATCAGGTGACCATTGATGTTTCCAGTCCTGAAGCAGGTGTCATCCAAAAGGTTAGAAATTAAAGATTCTGCCATATTTAGTGCTTTTTCACATCATGATTGAGGGCTTATTATTGTTTCCTTTTATGTTCATTTATTGCTGCAGTTTGTAGCCAAGGAGGGTGATACAGTGATGCCAGGAACCAAGGTTGCTATAATATCAAAATCTGCTTCAAGTGACACTCACGTTGCTCCATCAGAAGAGAGATCAAGCGTAGAGACACCCAAATCATTGCCGACAGAAAAGAAACAGAAAATTGAAGAAGAAAAGCCTAAAGCAGAAACAGCCATGAAAGAATCTCCCAAACCCACCCCTGCACCTCCTAAACCCTCAGCTTCAGAGCCTCAGCTTCCACCAAAAGAAAGGGAGAGACGAGTAAGTTGCATATTATATCGACTTTCATGCTTTAGGAGATGCTATAAAGATTTGCTCTGATTTTGTTTTCATACCTATTGATTTTATTTGTTTTGCAGGTTCCTATGCCTAGACTGAGGTTAAGGATTGCGACCCGTTTAAAGGATTCTCAGAACACATTTGCAATGTTGACTACATTTAATGAAGTTGACATGTAGGTGATTTCTAGCTTGATATAGTTGTTGGTTGATGAGTTATTTAGATCAGGCAGGGTACTTCTCTTTATTAGAAATCATTTCTTAAATGTGTACGACGCGGATAAACCCAATTTATTTAGTTTAAATTACATATTAGCCATGCCCGTCTCTAGACTTTGGAGAAGTGCCATATCCTATTTTATGTGCACCAATTTTGACTTTGCTCGTATGTATGTATGAAAACATACCCATAGCCCATATCTACATCCTTGAATGTTTCTGTGTAATATCTATATAAAGTATTCTTGTATTTACTATCATGAGTTAATATATTGCTATTATGAATTTCATCTTCCAGGACAAATCTGATGAAACTCCGCTCAGATTATAAGGACGCCTTCGTGGAAAAACATGGTATTAAATTGGGACTAATGTCAGGTTTTGTGAAAGTAAGCAGTTTTTATGATGAACACATCATGTGACTATTTTTAATAATTAATCTCAATTTACCTTGAGCTTTGCATATTGTTAGGCTGCCGTTACCGGGCTTCAAAACCAACCGATCATCAATGCAATTATCGATGGTGGAGATATCATTTACAGAGAGTACACTGATATTAGTATTGCTGTTGGTACACCTAAGGTTTGTCTTTTGTCGTATTTACCCAATTTAGATCTATTTGACCCTATGTTACCATAAATCTCTAAACCGCAAGCGAACTGCGATTTGGAACGATCATTACCAATTCGGGAACACTAGCGTACCGGATCGGAAGAGTCATCGTTCCTATCAAAACTTAAGTTAAATGGGGGCATATAATCGGGTTTTTGTTAGATTATACAAAAAAATATTTATTTTTAGCAAAAGAAATTGAATTATATTAATGTATAATATGTATATTATATACAAATACACACATATATATAAACACTTCCTTTTTAGAGGTAAGTTTTCCATCCCATATAAACATATGGAAGAAGATTGCCCTTATCGTACCACGTTCCACATCAAGTGGCGTTCCACGTTCCCGTTTTCGTTTTGCGTACTTAAACGTTCTGTGTTCTAGGTAACATTGATTTGACTTTTTCATGTATACATTAGCATATAGGGTCAATTGCACAATACCCCCAGTAATTTACCTCTTAGGCAACTAATTTCCTTTTAAGTTAAGTCCTTTATTAGCTCAAAAACCTCCTCTGTTCATTAATCAAAATTCTAAAAAACACTCAAATTCTACTAAGCTATTCAACACGGAGAAATTCAAAAAATAAATTAGACAATCATTTGAGATGTGTTTTTACGGTTTTGGGCGGATGAGCCGAGAGGGGTTTTTGCACTAATAAATCACTTGAGGGGATATAAGTGTTCTACCGAGTAAACTGTATGGGTGTTCCGTGCAATTAACTGTTTAGTTATTACTGTTGTTTTCCCTGTTTCATCTTTTCCTTTAATACCCACAGGGCCTTGTGGTTCCAGTCATTCGCAATGCCGATCACATGAATTTTGCAGACATTGAGAAAGAGATCAATACACTTGCCAAGAAAGCAACTAGTGGAACGATATCGATTGATGAGATGGCTGGAGGCTCATTTACAATATCTAATGGTGGAGTCTATGGAAGCCTTTTGAGCACCCCAATCATCAATCCCCCACAAGTATGGCTCTTAACCTGCCTTTAATTAGGTTTCACTTTATGTTTCTAATGTTTGCTTATATGAGGATAGATGGTATAATTAGCTAGATTTATATCGCTCTTTAGGATTTTAAGTTGTTTCATCCTAAATGTTCTGTAATTTCGCTGTGGTTTATTTATTGTTTTTATCAGCATCTACACCAACCCCCCCCCCCCCCCCGACCCCCCCCCCCCTGCGCGGAAAATTTCTTTGAAAAAATTATTTGGGATGCTTGAATTGTCACATTCTTACATAGAACATTCACATCCTTAAGAGAATATTCACTAGATATTCATTTTTATTTAATTTTGCTAGTTTAACCACCATAGTAATTATAAATAAGAAAACATGATGGAGTAGTAGAGGGGTGGAGTAGGCAATGGTGGTCAAAAAGTCCACTCTTGATTTCCATGATTTAAAATATAGATATACTAATTTTTATGTGATTTTGTAACACTTTTCAAATTGATGTATGGCCGTCAAATTTTCTATTGTCAAAAAATGTTAACTTTAGGCCATGGAGATCAAGGCAGGAAAATTTAACACGGTGCTATGCCATATTCTGGTACCTATATATATAAGGAGCACAATTTTGAGTTTTTTTAATAAAAAATTTCCTCTCAATCTTGGTGTACCATAATAACTAGGTCGAACATGGTTTGCTAATATTTCATATTTTGTTTAACATAAATTGATAGTTATAAACATTGATTGCATTCATACAATTTTCATTATTCAACCTAGGGTAAATTGCATAAAACACCGTTGGGCCTTTTCACTTTTCAGTTGAACACCAGTAACCTCTGAAAAACTACATTAAGCCCCATTGAATGAACTGTGATTTCGACTGTAAACTTTAGTCAAGTCAACATATCTATTAACCAACTTTTTGAAACACCAAAATACGCATGTGGAACAGTCCCCTCCCCCCTCTTTTGGGGGTGGGGGTGGGTGGGTTTTGGGGATTTGGTAAAATCACTTTTTTTTTCTGGTACCATTGTAATGGTATCAAGTGTAATAACGATAAACCTGTGATTTAGTTGTATTTTTCAGCATTCAATGGCTTTCAGTTAAAATTGAAATTTTTTTATGGTGTCTTATGTAATTTACCCTTTAAACCTAATATTTTGTGCACTGTACATTTTAACATATTTATAGTTAATAAAGGCTTTATTTCACTAAAAGTACCAAAAACTATACTTGTTTTTCACTAAACAACCGATTCTCCCTCACACACACACACTCTCTCTTCCAATTACTATTATAAACTTTCATATACACTACATAAATACTTCAAACAACTATATATACACTATCCGTTTTCACTAAATTACCATAACAACATTTTGCCGATTTCGTTTATGCCATTATGTTAGTTTTGTAAATAAGGGTCCAATTTACCAAAACACAGGTTCTGTTAGTTAGGAAGCTTTCTGGCAGTTTCTTTAAATTTAGAAAGCTTCTGGCAGTTTAGTGGTGCCAGTTTTTCTCTCTCGCTAATTCTTCATGTATTTTGCAGTCTGCTATCTTGGGTATGCACTCAATCGTGTCCCGCCCAATGGTTGTTGATGGTAAGATCGTCCCCAGGCCAATGATGTACATTGCACTCACGTATGATCACAGACTCATCGATGGAAGAGAGGCCGTTTATTTCCTTCGTCGTATCAAGGATGTGGTGGAAGATCCGCGGAGGCTTCTCCTCGATTTATAGGCCCGCATTTTTCGATTTTGGTCTAACTTCTTGAATTAAATAATGTATTCACCGAAATTTTGGTGTATACCTTTTTGTTGTTATTTTTAAGTCAATGTTGTTGTCCTGTTTTTATATTGAGGTTGGATTGGTTTGTTGCTGTTGTAAGAGGGGGCAGGAGGCTTGTTGGAATTGTATAATAAGCAAGACAGTCTTCATTTACTCTAATGATATGGTTTCTCATTTATTAGTTTGAGCAAAAAGAAATAATATTTTAGTTGTATCCACCATGTTAATTGAATCTTCACATATAGCCCCATATATTTTTTCCTCCTGATATTTTTGATGCTGGATTATTTTGGCTGCTGTTGTCATGAGAAGAAAGAGAACATTTGGTCGAGGTATAATCATGATTTATTGTTATAAGAATCTATGAAGTTGCACGTGTACGTATCTTAGATATTAAAAGAATATATTGAAAAATTAATTTTTTTTGTTAAAGCAGAAATATTTTGGAGGGTGGTTGCATTTATTCAAAAAAATTATCGAGAATTTGAGCAATTATTGCTGCAAATTTTAAAATTTAGTTTTCCCCTTAAAATTAGAGAATATTCTTTTATTGTATCTTGTAAAGAAATTAGATTGAAATTTCAATTTTAAACCTCTCTCTTCTAAAGTATTAAAAATAGAATAATAATGTGTGAAAAACAGATTTAAAAGTATGTACGATGTTTTCGATCTCAAGATGTATGTATATGTCTTCTTCTTTTTTTCTTTTTGACATTTTGATGAGCAATAAATATGTATGTGTGAGAGAGAGATGGTTTGATATGGCATTCCAAAAACTAGGAAAATCATCTGATTTTTAAGTGCAAAATGACAAAATGTCACATGACACCCTTGATTACTAGTTATGATATTAAAGATTTCGTAAAGTTTGAATCCTTTATTTTCATAGCTAAACCTTGCCGTATATGTTTACCTAACTTAATATATAAATTTACCACTCAAACCTACACACACACACACATATATATATATATATATAGAATAATGAAGGAAAAAGACCATAGGAGGGCATTTCCTCCTGTGGCATCGGAAAAAAAAATACAACCTCCATTTTTTCCGACGATCGGCATCCATCATCATCATCGTTATCATCTAAGATATGCATACACCAAATTTCATGTGATTTCACCACATTTTCACCGTTGAATTAGCAATGTAAAAAGTTCTATTGTCGGTAAACCATTAATTTTGCACCAACTAAATCAACGGTGAAAAAATGGTATAATCACATGAAATTTGGTGTATCCACATCTTAGATGATAAAGATGGACGTGATGTATGCTGATCATAGAAAAAAATCATGAAGGATGCATTTTTCCGACGCCAAAGAATGAAATTCCCTTCTATGACATCTTTCTTAACCTCTCTCTCTCTATCTCTCTATATAAACAATATGAAAATGATATAGTGAAAAAAGGTGATAAAGAAAGAAAAAATAGTATAAGCTTAGAGAATTTGATTACAGTTTAAAAAAATTATATTTGACTTCAAGTTCTGAACGAATATAAATGAAAAATGTGCTTGACAATTTAAAAGATTTTCAAGGGGGAATATAGCTACAGCAAATGCAAATAGAAAAATTACAGGAAGGTATTACATCGTAACACAAGGAACAAAAGACATAAGAATCACAACATAATAATAATAAATAAACAAAGCATGAAGCAATAACTTATAGCATCTGCCACATATTTCACATAATAAATATAACAAAATACAACAAGCAACAATACAAGTCTAGTTGCTTGAGATTAAAACACACTATCACACCAACACAAAATATCCATAGTCCATAAACAACCCACATCTCATATCTTGAGAGAGGAGAATGCAGATAACAAAAACTCTTCATCCTCCGCAAAAAGCTGCAGATTCTTGCTCTTCAACAAAAACTCAACAGCAACATCGTCGAAATCCAATAAACAACCGAGCTTAATAAGCTCCGTCATTGCACCAATCCGCTCACTTTTCTCAAACAATAACCCCTCTGCTACAGCTTCAGAAAAATACGTCGCAAACTCAATATTTGCTTTTTGTTTCATCAACCTCTCAGCCTTCTGAATGAACACTTTTGAATTCTCTTTCTCCCACCGAATAATTCTGGTCGCTTTAACCGTTAATTTTTTTCCAGAAGAAAGAGTCAAGCCGTAAGCCATTGTAATAGGCTCATCGGTCTCGAAAACAGACGAATCAAGAAGATATTTAACAATTTGATGCCTCATTTCGATGGAGATATCAAGCGAAGGATCTGCAAGAAATGCAAGAACGATTTTGAGCAAACCCATTTTGATTACAGTTTCTTCCGAATCGAGTTTCTTGAAATTGGTGCAAAGTGACAGAGAGAATTGGTTCTTCTCTATAGATTCAGATATCCTTTTAACACCGATGCTGCTGAAAATTGAGTTCATTTTGGCACGAGAGGTTGAATGAAGGGTTGTCCGAGGATACCAAACAAATATAGGTTCTTCTGAAGCTTCGTTGAATAGATCTTTTAATAGAAGATCGTCAGGAATGAAAACATCTTGCTTTCTGGATAAGGAAATCCCAGTTTCTGTAAATATATTAATCGCGTTAGTGAACAATTGTGATGAAGAAATTCTACTTCAAAAAGAAAGGCTCAACTTCAATAAACTACGGAAAACTATTCCTATTTTTTCATCCCAAACTACCAAAAAGTTCGTGAATACCAAAAATCTACCAAAATGTCATATTAAGAATACCCATTTTACTCTTTTTTTTAACTACCATATATAACGACATGAGTCGAACTTATAAAATGCTGTTATGATAAGATAGCATAGTGAAAGACAGGTATTGTTTATATGAAAGCTTTTGGCAGTAGCCTGCAATTTATTAACTTTATGGTAGTTTAGTAAATAATGGGTTATAGATTTCGGTAGTTTAGTGGAATTAAATTTTTTTGTATAAGAAAAAAAGAGACAATGCTGAGCTAGGTAGATCATTTATAAAGTTCATGGAAACCTCTATGTATGGGTCGTGGAATTAAGATTTTTTTGTGTTAAAAAAAGAAGAAAAAAGACGATGCTGAGCTAGCTAGATCATTTATCAAGTTCATGGAAACCGCTATGTATGGGTCTATCGAATATTGCGGACATGACTTTTGATTGCAACTTGCATTCAAACACTCAAAATGAAGAGGATGGTAAAATCAAATGTGACAATTATAATAAAATACAATAGAGTCGAACAAGTTGAAAAATAACCTCCAAGATATAAACAAAAAGAGTCAATAGTAAATTGAATATTAATTGTAGTTGTAGGCAATGAATTAAGCATGTTTATAAAAGTATGCCATGACAGAATATAGCGCAAGTGATATAAATAAATTTAAAAAATCCTGAATAATTAAGAAAATTTGTGATTTCACCTGTAAGCACTGGAAGCTTGGTAATTCTCCCAAGAAGAAGTTTCTCAGAGTTCAAATTCCAATGCTTTGCAACAAAAACCCAAAACGCAGAGCATTCAGCTTCTGTTATTCGCGCATTCGAATCTTCCCACAAATTCCAAAGCTTACAGTAATCTTCAAGACATGGACCATTCTTAACCTTGAGAACCATAGAAAAAAACCCAAGCAAATTCTGATCATAATACTTGTCCAAAACATTAAGCTGAGAGCCAAAGAGATTATCCTTATCGTGAAGAACACAACCTTCGGGTCCGACCCATTTGTCATTTGGTATCCAAATCCAATCTGAAGCTTCATTTTCTGGCTCCCATTTAAATCTCATCAAAAACAAGTAAATTCTATCAATAGAATCTCTCTGAGAATGGCACTTTAAATAAGAAGCAAGCAAGGAACACCCATTAGCACTTTCAGTGATAACCCCGATCTCCATCAGCTCTTCTTTATACGACGTAATCTCTGAGCCATAGAAATCCTCATCGATGAATGGGCCATCGCTTCTTTGTAATGGGTCCCACTTCGAATCAAAGAGGATGCACTTACGCGGGGACTTGTATCCCATAACCGTCTTCAACCACTTCTTGTTGATGCTTCTCATAAATTCCTTCGGAAAATTTTCTAACCTTTTCGCCTTCAAATTACGAATACAACACATCAACGAAAAAACACTAGGTGGAGAAATTTCCAAAGGATCTTTAGGGATGTTAAGTCCATTAACAACAAAATGGGCCCCGTTTTTGAATTCAACAGTGGCGCCAAAAGCCTTGAGCTCATCTTTGTACTCGTAAATTTCCTTGCCATAATAAGCTTCGGTATCATCAATGAAAGGAAGGGTGCAAATCAATGAAATTGATTCCCATTGAGGATCGAATAGAATGGACTCACTCGGAGTCTTAGAGCCCATTCGTGTAAACACCCATTTTTCGCTGTGGATACAATTAGTAAGCTCAACAGGAAAGCTATAATTCATCTTTTTGAGTTTTTTGCAGCACGAGAGCAATGCAATCACATTTTTCTTTGTAAGACTCAAGGAAGACGAAAGAATCTTGAATTGGTTAGCGATTGCCTTGGATGCCTCCTCAAATCTAACTATAACCCCAGCCTTTTTCAGCTCTTCTTTGTACGATCCAAGCCTGCCTTTATAGAAACCCTGATCAATCAATGGAACTTCATTAACAACCTCAAGAAGAGACTCCCACTCCGAGTCAACAAGAAAAGATTCGATCGGAGTTTTGTATCCGAGATGGGTTTTTACCCATTTTAACCCTCGTAGTTTACTTACAAACGTGTCATTTGGTTGCACTTGTCGAATGCAATCAAGAATCATAATGGCAGCATCAGCAGAAACTGGATGAGTTAGTTTGAAATGATCAACCAATAGACGGTACTTGTAGTTAAAGCTAACTTCAACACCAAGCAAAGAAAGTTCGGTACCGTAATCCAGGATTTCATCGCCATAGAAGTTTTTATCGATGAAGGGCAGGTTGCTGATACTTGAAGCTATAGCCCATTCTGAGTTGAAGAGAACTGAGTCCTCTGGACTTCGATAACCAAGCAAAGTCTTGAGCCAACTTCCATCTTTGATGCTAGAGATGAGATGTTCAGGAGAAAGTCTCTTCTCTCTCAAAGCTCTAATTAACTTCAAAAGAGAAATCACATTTGCTCTTGTTAGATCGCCAAGCGCCGCAATTGACATTAAATGATTGCCAACATAAGTCGATGCTTCGCCAAATTCGAAGCGCACACCAATCAATCTCAACTCTTCTTTATAACCTCCAAGTTTACAATCATAGAAATGTTGATTAATCATCGGTATATCAACGAGCACGCTCTCCATTTGCAACAAACTCCCCCAATCCGAACTCGACAGAAATGATTCACAAGGGGGCTTGTAGCCAGCCGAAGTCTTAAGCCAACTTCCTTTCTTAACACAATCCAAGAACCTATACGGAATTTGAATCCCTCGGTATTTCAAATTGTGAATCCAATCCAAGAGCAAGAGTGTATTCTCCTTTGTCAGAGGAGAAGACACAGTAGGAAATGAAGCATTTGGTGGAGAAATATCAGGAACATCACAAGCGTTGATATGATTTTGAAGGAATACAAGAAGTTGATCTTGAGCTGTAAAGTTTCCGGCGAAATAGCCAGAGGACATATAATCGGCACATAATTCAACGTATTTCTCCGATCTCCAAGGATTCGAGCCCATTAAGCCAACCCATTTGCTTCCTTTAGCCGGAACAAGAACCTCGTTTCTAGAAGCTGACACGGAACCATAGCTATCGACGAGTGGCATTGAGCTACACAATTGCTTCACGTTCCAATCTGCCAAATGATTTTTTGATACAGAGTGATACAAGAAGTGAGTAAAAGCAATCACAAGCCTTCTATCACTGCCAAGTCCTCTAAAAATGAGGGCGGCAAAATCAGACACACTCAATATTTTGAGTGAAGCATAATTTTGAAGCCAACTTGTAATTTTCGAATATTTGGAATGCACCCGAAGAGCAGATTGTGTATTCTGAGGCAAAAAACGAAGATCAGCAGACCGAAATTCTCGGTTCCAGCTAAGTAGCCATGAAGCAGACTTTATATCGGAGGCAATGCAAATCCTGTAACTCCATTGTGATGCATAGTAAACACTCCAAAATAAAATATTGTTATTCTCATCTACGTACTTTATGAGGGGCATGTTTACAATATCAGTACTATCGAAGCAATTCTTCCAATTATCAGCCAAAAAACATAAAATGTCCAAGTAAACCTCCTCTGAAACTTCTTTCACGAGGTTAGTACTGTCAATGCATTTTCGATACCAGTGCTTCCCGATAAATCCCACACCGAGAAATTTCAAGATCTCGTCGTATTCTGCGCTATCGAATGAAGAACTCAAAACATGCTCGTCATGGGTCGATAGGTTCCCCAAGTCAACGCCCAAACTTTTCGCGTTGCCAAGGATTTCCCAAAATGATGGCATTAAACGAGCTACTTCATTAGGTTTGCGGAAGATCTTTTGTGGAGTTTGTGATTCACATGGCACGATGTCTTCTTCGGCTATTTTTTCTTTGATGCTCAACCTCACTTTATCGACTACTGCAAATGAAGAGCTATTTACGGGCAGAAAACGAAAATAAGGAGGAATAGAGGCAGAAGGAGCAGATTCTACCGATTTCACTAAGGAGATAAAGGCATTGATAAAAGCCGAGGATACACATTCAAGAATCCCTTTGTTCCATGGGCTATCAATAAGTATTGTCTCTCTCGATGAAGAAAGGAGAAAATCCGCTTGAATTATGAATGGAAAATTGGTAATCATCTCTGTTGGTAAAAAAGCATAAATCCCGGGTATTGCAAGTCCTCGACTTAGCCTCTCGCTCCATGGAAAAGCTAAAGTAATGAACCATTCATCAACTTCCATTCTTTTCTCGACCCTGCACTCGGATTTTACAGGAAATTTTTGCTTCCACATAAAGTAACTGCATTGGTCCTCTTGAGCAGTGAGATGTCGAGTAAACGACTCAGCATCAATGTTCTTTCTCATTTGAACTTCGGTTTCGCTTGAGATAGAGATTTGGCTCACTGTATTGAGATTCGGGTCATCGTTTATTTCTCTAACTGATAATTGTTTGATTTTTGAGAGGAATAAGAGGATCTCGGGGTGCACTTTCGAGAGCTGTTGCTTCACGGCTTGAATTTTATTGGTTTTTAGAGGCAGGATTAAAGTTGTGGTAGGAAGAGCTTCCAAAGGGCCGTATACTTGTTTTATGTGAGAGAGCATTGGGTACTCACTGACCCATTCGGGGACAATGAAGCCGATATTACAATCTGGGCATGGTTGTTCGTTGAATTTTATTTGATATCCATTGCTGAAGATATGTGGCTGACTCGATATCAGAAACACGCTTTTGAATCCAATACCTGTAAAGACAACCAACTGTGAGTTGACATTTAGAGACGAGTCTTCATTAATGCATGTATCTAACAGCCGTTGAGTTGCAGATCCACAGAATTTGATGATAGATCAAGAGATCAAAAACACAAGCTAAGGAATTTCTTTTAATGAATGGGGTCAAAGTGACCCTAACCAAATAAAGCATTACAATGAAAATATGAAATGAGACATTGTTGCAAAGTCACAACTCGGAAGATATCCAATAAGCATTGGCAAATGAGAAAAGAACTTCACCCATAAACAATTGCAAGTAAAATGAGCCATTTAGCAAATCAACTAGAACTTTGTTCGTCAACTTTCAACAAGAGTCCTGTCTATCTTGTAGGAGCACTCAAAAGATTGAGCTAAAGTCTGAGAAAAATGTTTTAAGCAAAAGATTGATCTCTTTTTGACAGTCTCAAATAAACCAATAGATTTAGCCTATGATAGATAGACAAGTCCGGTATTATTAAATTGATAAATGCTTGCAAGTTATAGGAGCTATCATCTATATACAATTTAAACTTGCGTGTGTGTGTTGGTTGGGGGGGGGGGTGTTCTCAACTTAAATCCAGATTTCATTTTTAGTATGACAGGTGGAAAGAAAGATCTTCACGATTTTGAGATGAAAAAATATAAAAATATAAGAAATTTATTTCTAGCAAATCGATTTTGTCAATCTTTTAAAGACTTTTTCCATTATTTTCTACACACACATGATGTGGAGTATGAAGTGGCACGGTAGAAGATTTCCTACATCGGTGGCTTGAAAAGTCAACTATCCGTCGAATTTTTGGACGACCGACACCGGCCAATCTCTGTATTCTTAACTATGTGTATACCAATTTTTATGTCATTTGGATACTCTTTGTATGTTTATTTAGCACCGCAAAATGTTAGATTGTTGGAGAATCGTTAATTTTGCAAGCATCCAATGCAAGGGCGAACAATATCCTATGCACATTAAATTGACGGACACGTATCTAAGAGCATAAGATGATCAAGATGGCCGATAACGATCATGGAAAAAATTCGGCAGAAAGTTGACTTTTAGAGCCGCCAATGTATAAAATTTCCTACCGTGCTACTTTATACTCTGTTTGCTATATATATATATATATATATATATATATATATATATAGGGAGCTGATCCTATGAGAGCGGATCTCATCTCTTAGTTTGAGGCCAAAATTTCCAACACATAACCCAATGTGTTTACCGTTCACTTCGATCTATATGTTTTAGATAGGTTGTATACAAGATTTCACGAGATTTGAAAATCTCTAACACGGCTATCAAGCGATCGCATTTTTCATTCACCGAAAAGCCGATGAATTTTTGGTACACTTGATGAATGTGTTAAAAGGTATCCAAATCTCGTAAAATTTTATACACGGCTTATCTAAATCATGTAGATCAAAGTAAACGGTACGGATTGGTGAAAAATACGGCGGGTTGTGTATTAGAAAGTTTGGCCTCAAAGGATCAACTTCCTACACACGATTGGCACCGGCTAATAGAACATTTTATGACGCTAAATGAACGGGCAAAAACTATCGAAACAAGATGTAAATTGGTTTTACCCATAAATTAGGATATGCAGATAAATAGGATCGGTGACAATCATTTAAAAAAAATCAATGGACGGCCGACATTTAAAGCCTCTAATGTAGGAAATTTCCTACCGGACCATTTTATACTTGTATCCTCCATACATATGTACATACACATATATAATCCTTTTCACTACACCACAGCTCTAAAGTTATGTTGAGGGTTAAAGAAAAATATTTTATATTTTAACATGTCCCCGTAATCAAAGGATCTTTGGACCGAAACCTAGGCTTTTGTGCAGTGACATTTTAAGTTTAAATAAAATAGTAATTAATACATGTCCAATGGATAATTGGATATCGAATCAGGGTTTCTCTGATACCATGTTAAATATCCGCTCCACCGCACAACTCTTAAGATATGATTGGGATTGAGCGAATATATCAGTTATTTTTTAAAGTAGAGTAGAGTTGGCACATGTGCTTTTAATGATAAGTGGGTTCCAACAATAAGACTTAAGTCTTATTGAGGTGTGACCCATTTTATATTTTATACCCATGTGTTTCTTTTGTTGTTTCCAATGTGGGACTATCTTTAAAGTCCCATCATTTGGCTTTTAAACATGTGCTTTTAATGATAAGTGGGTTCCAACAATAAGACTTAAGTCTTATTGAGGTGTGACGTTTTTTTATACTTTCACAATATCTTATAGGCCTAATTCCAAAAAACTACCATATTCTTTGCCTCGGTTACGAGAAATTACCAAATTCTCTCAAAACATACTATGAAAGTTTTGTGGTAGTTTCTTGCAATTATTGTTGACATGACACCTTATTTACGGTAGCTTTTTATAGTTTTTAAAAGTTTTGTGGTAGTTGCTTGTGTATTTAACAAGAATTTAGTAGTTTATTGTAATTAGGCAAAAGTATTTGTTAGTTTTTTGGAATTAAGCCTATTTTATATTATAACATATGTGTTTATTTATGTGCGCTTGTGCAGCAAACACTTGTATTTATGCAAAAAAGAAAGTATTTATAAATGCCTATGATGCACTTTAATTTAACAGATTAATTTTATTAGGTCTTGAACAATTAATAGCTTGAACAACAATTTTTATTAGCCTATGTCTAAATAAATCTCATATAAATAACACGAATTTGGATATGGGTACGGAGCACAAAGCTAGTTGGATTTGCTAATTTAAATTTTAAAAAAAAATTTAAGACATAATTCATGAGAATACATTATTTGTGTATTAGTAAATTAAAAATAAAAATATAATATATATAATATGTGAAGGCTATTGAAAAATTATAGGTCTCTTAATAATTGATAACCATTCGATGAATTTAACATAAACTCTAAATTTAGGATGTGCCAACGATTTTCTAAACGCATCCGATACGATAGAAATTGATATGAATACGAATTCCATAATGATACATCTTTACTACAACGAATCCATGCAACATAGAATCTCAAACCCATGTAAGTAGCCACCTTAAAGAATATCTTGTTGTGGGATCATTTTGAGTGCTAGTATATATACCTTTTTAGATATTTGCTTAATTTGTAAGTTTGTAATTTTGGAAATCTAAAATTTGTATGGACTTTGTTGCAAATTGTACTAGGTTTCCCTACGAAAAGAAACCTTAAAATCTTTCATTGAAATTAAAGAATGATACTTTACTATGTAGCACGGATTTGGATAAAGAAACGGGATACGATAGGATACGGATTCGCGGTTTTCCAAAAACCTTGGACATGTGACACGTTATTTTATCGATTTTAAATTAACTAAATATGAATATATTTTTAGATATACATACCAATATATAATAATAAAAATAAATAATGACATTATATTATATATTCAAGACACTTTCAAACTTTTGAGTGCCTTAATTTTTGAGAGAAAAATAAGATGTGTCAATTCAAGAGGAGATGGTGAGACATTTACAAGTCCGAGCGAATCCGAAAGTTTCGGACTCCAATACGCGATCGGAGACGATTCGTGAGGTATATACAAGTATCCATGCTTCATAGATATTTTAATTATTGAGAATAAAATTATGCTTTTAAGATCTCTGCAAATTTTTCTTGCGTTTTCAATTGCAGGCCAATATAAATAAATGCGGGTAAATCAACTTTGCCACTTGAATCATCTATTTTTTGTTTTTTCATTCTTCATCGTTGTTGTCCTCATCAACTAGATCTTAGTTAAATCTGACCTTCAATAATCATTAAGCAAGCTCCCAAAGCACAACTTTTCATTCGGATTATGATGATAGTATAGATTATTATTATTATAATGTGTAAAGATCCCTATAACCATTATCCACATAACTGACTATGATTATGATAATTATTTTCTTAGGCAAGATATATGTGCTAGAGGAGTAAATAGAATAGTTGAGTCTATTTGTTGCTATGGTACAGCCAAAACATATCCTTAATTGATTGTCCAGTATAGATAACTTTATTGAGCACTACATGTTTCATGAGAGACGTAAGATTACATTTGCAAAATTGAAGTTAAAAGGATCATCAAGAAGTTATTAGGCTAAGATTGAACATGAACATGAATTTTTGAGACAAGATCTTATTGAATATTAGGAAGATATGAAAAATGACTGATATCAAGATTCATTTCAATCTGTTGCAAGTGTAGATTTAAGAAGTCTTGTTTATTACCTAGAAATACGGCGTCTTTCAGGAAAATCACTTTTAAGCAATCCAGAAAAGAATATTCTAGCGTCACTTGCGAGATTATTGAGGAGACACATGTTAGCGTTGCTACTATGACTTTTATGGAAGCTATTAAGCCAGTCAATAACAGTAGTCTTGTAGAAAGTTTTAGTTTCTACATATCATGTAGTAGAAGTTCTTCAGGATTTATCTCAATCTAGTAACACGGATCTATTGGCAATATAGACACTTTTCTTAATGATGAGCTTTTTCTAGAGACCTCACAGTCCGTTTACGAGGATAATCAGGTAAAATTTGAGTTGATTGATACCACGTGTGATGAGTCACCTTCCGACCCCTCCGCATTTGTTAATAGTCCTTTCGAGCTCAGTTTTGCAATAGAAATATCTATAAGTGTCATTCCTTATTTTTAGGTGAATCCAATCGATTATAATGTTATTAATAAATATATTGCCATATTAGTGCAATCAGATGTTTTTAGATTTAGATTTCGATCCACTATAATTGTATATCAGCATTTATAAAAGAGTTAGCTTTTTCAACTATATCGGAGCATTACACCTTCATGGGTATTTTAATTGAGTTGAAAATGTTTGGTAACTTTGTTTTATATGATGTAATCTATAATTTGTGTCTGTATAACCATAACCTATTTGAGTGATTGGTGTTAACGTTTTGTCTATCCAAAATGTTAGTAATAAATTTTTCCAATTGTGTCCTTTAGAGTGAATTTGTAGTTTCACATCAAAACATCTACTTGTTTCGGCTTTTGAGATCCGACAATAGATACTTTAATAGATAATTTTTCTAAAACCGCAACTAATATTTACATACGAACTAAAAATTTCAAACTAGAGATGAATGTTTATAAAAATGCATCTAAAGAGTAGGTATTTTAATTATACATTTGGCATATAGATCCATATTATATTTTCTGATATTTTAGATTGAATATCTAGATATTCTAATTATTCAATATTAAGGACTTTACTCATTTTATTAGCCAATTAATTTCCCTCTATTAAGCCTAAGCAGTAATACAACTTAGTCCTGAAGGAGTCTGCTACTGGAGCTTCAATAGCCCTAATTTTTCAATAGAGCGGTATTCATTCATCCTAGCTACCGTGCACCGTCAGAATTTCGTCACCTTCTACTATTCACCAGATGATGAATTCTTAGAACCCGTGGAGAATGATACAGGAGCATTTTGAGTACTGGTCATTTATTTTTTTTCTATATATGTTTGATTGAATTTTTTAAGATTCTAGAATTTTATGAACTATGTTGCAAATTGTAGTACGGTTTTTCTATATTAAAAAACCTTAAACTCTTTCATTGAAATTAGAGAATGATATCTTGACTATTGAGAATAAAATTGTGTTTTAGAAATCTCTGCAGAGTTTTCTTTTATTTCAATCGCGGATAAATATGATTGGTTGTGGTCAACTGCCACCTTAGTCATTTTCATTTACGTTTATTCGTTATTCGTCATCGTCGTCCTCATCAACATGATCTAAGTCAAATCTGATCTTCAATAATCTTTGGAGCTATTCATTGTTACCGATCATCGGTAACGTGATTAAGTTTGGCGATGAAAAATCCGAGGATCAATTTCTTCTGTTCTGGTTGTTGATCCTCTTAAAGACTTTTGTTGATTTAAGTTGGTCAAATTGAATTTTTTTTTATGATTGAGCATACAATTTCATTTGGATCTTTCTTAATTGAATGCAATTCAAAAAATAAGGAAAGCCAAGTGATATTTATGTGAAGCGGTCGATGGTTCTCTGAATAATAGTTTGGACTTTAGTTTGGCTTATTGATTTAGGAATCAAGTATACCTATTGCACATTTCTTAGATATTTGGATCTAGGTTATTCAATTTCTATTTTTCTAAAATATAATATTAGATCTATACGAAGAGTTGTAGCGATTTATCC
The DNA here is from genome assembly GCA_030015575.1 of Agapanthus africanus. Taxonomy (NCBI): domain Eukaryota; kingdom Viridiplantae; phylum Streptophyta; class Magnoliopsida; order Asparagales; family Amaryllidaceae; genus Agapanthus; species Agapanthus africanus. The sequence continues at coordinate 790,315,479 of CM057337.1, forward strand.
TCTACAGATAACCTAATGTCATCATAAGCCAAATCTTTAAATTTGCAGTTTAAGTGTGGGTAATTGTATGGCATTTTTATATTATTTATTAGCTCACATTTTTATATTATTTATTGACACAAATATTTGTGTTCAGATCTCTTATGTGTGTGTGCATGCATAATTTAGAGTTTCGCTAGGACTTGCATTTTCATCAGTTGCTTATGATTATAATTCGTATCCGCACACATGTCTATCAGCCCTATCGTTCATATTCTGCGTCATATTTTATCACAAATAAAAAAATTACATTCGGTGTGTTAATTTAATTAATTATTTTTTGGGAGGAGCGTGCATTCATAGAAATGTTAGAATATAGCTTGGTTCAAACGACTTGATGTGCGGCAAAAGGAAGGTGCGAGTTTAGTTCCATATGTCATACGGTTGCGATTGAATATATTGATAATAATTTGGACACAAGGCTCTGTTAAGAATATACTATATATGCGATCGATTATAATTCTTATGGTACATATTATTCATTAAAGATATGATATGTTCTATAGAATCTAATGAGGGACAAATCATAACTAACAACAACAATAACAAGTATTTGTCCTAAACTTTTGGGACACTAGCCACACCACAAAAATCTTTTTACCACTCTGCACAGTTAAAGACCATCTCCTCAATTAAATTGGCAACTAAAATATCAATATGAGATACAAATCATAACTATTTAATAAGTTTCGATTAAAAGAATATATCATATAAAGTTTGATATCATAAACAACTATTAGTCTAACAAAAATTTATATATGGATCTTTTATCTATTTGCTATCATAAACAACTATTAGTCTAACAAAAATTTATATATGGATCTTTTATCTAATGATGCTACTTATTTGCTTCTCAATCAACCGTTTGTTTCTTGTTACCTATCTTATGTTGATACGATAAACATAATTCAAAATTTCTTTTTTCTTTACATTACAACTTTAACTGATTTGAAAAGTATATCACATAAGGCACCTGTTATTGGTGCATTTACATGCCCCTTAAAATCTTTAATTTCTACATTTACCGCTACATACACTTATAATAGATATATGACTTTCATGCCTCTCAGCTAAACTCAAATGTGCATAAAATATTTTTAAAATATTTTTAATGACATATGTGAAGCGGAAACTGATAGGTCTAATTATTCTAAAAGACTACTTTTGTTGGTCCTGAATCTTCGCTTAGCTTTTCATGAACGCATAAAGCTATATTGTATATAAAATTATATCCCTCAACCCTGACCACAACTTTAGAGTTTTCGTGTAGTGATGAGGATGATAAGGTGAGGATTCGGCAGTATAATATTATATTCTAACTTTAGATGAAGGTTGATGTTAAGGCAATTGCCACTGCACCAAAACTCTGAGGGAGAGGATGATCTCTATTATATATATATATATAGAGAGAGCGAGGTTAATGGAGGAAAGGTGCCATGGGAGGGAATTTCCTCCTATGGCGTTGGAAAAATGCACCCTCCATGATTTTTTTCGACGATCGGCATACATCATCTCCATTTTTATCATCTAAGATGTGGATACACCAAATTTCATGTGATTATACCATTTTTCCACCGTTGATTTAGTTGGTGCAAAATTAATGGTTTACCGACAATAGAACTTTTTATATTGCCAATTCAACGGTGAAAAAGTGGTGCAATCACATGAAATTTGGTGTATGCACATCTTAGATGATAATGATTATGATGATGGACGCCGATCGTCGAAAAAAATGGTGGAGGTTGTATTTTTTCGACGCCATAAGAGGAAATCCCCTCCTATGGCCTCTTTCCTCCATTATTCTCATATATATATATATATATATATATATATATATATATATATTTCTTATATTCTAGAAATACAAGAAAAATAGAAGAAAAATGTTATCATTTATAGTGCATTAGGTGGTGCCATGTTACCATAACAAGACAAATGTAATAAAGACAAGTTCTATTTCTTAGAAACTTTTAAAATTCAAATTCAAACCAAACAAAGGGCCTAAAAAACTAATAAATTATATTTATGAGTCAACATTCTCTCCAATAATATATAGGATACTAAAAATAGCTATTGAGAGTGGAGAAGATAAATACGAGTATAGGTTGATCAAAATAAATACAAACGTGCATCGCATGTGCAAAAATACTCGTAGTTTTATATTCTAACACACTCCACTAGTTAGAGCACCCTTCTTATGGAGGCAAAACCTGAGCTATCATGTAGTGGTATTTTTTAATTAATCCATTTTAAATAAGCGTGCAGTAGTATTTAAACATATGTTTACTCATACCATCCCTGCCACACTATACCAAAACTCACCAAAACTCAGAAGTCGTGATGTGTTTTAAGAGAGAAATTTATTTTATATTATGGCATATAGTAGTAGAAGGCATGGTGGACAAGTCTAACCTTTCTCTCCAATGTAGCCACGATGCCTGTTCCCTTTCTTTGTAGACATTGCAGCTCCGCAGATGGACTCAATGTTAGCCAAAGAGAAACCCCTCTCATTGTTGAAAACAAGAAGGGTTGAAGCTGCTCCTGTTTCCGTCACATCTTTCGATGTGATGATGAACTCAAGTGATGGTGCAACCCCAGTTGGATACTCGTTATCCTCCGCATTCTGTGATAAAGACGCAAATTTAGAAGCTGTTATTCAAAAAGCACAGCACAATTGTTCATCCAATAACAAAGAAGAATAGAGAAGAAAGAATAAAGGTAAATTACACACCGATATCTTTCACAACCACCGTTTTCACTAAAATGCCTTAAAGTTTTAGTCACAGCTAACTCCCTTACTGTGTTGTTTTTAAGTGTATTTAGTGGGGGGAAACTCCCTTAAAACCATATTTTTGAGGGAGTTTATTGTAAGAATTAAGGTATTTCAGTGAAAACTAACAGCTAAGGGTATTTTTATGTAATTTACTTAAAGCAAAATAAAGCTAATTTGTAATTTGTGTATAATTCTTCAATTCACTAAATGTGGAGTTCTATATATGTAGAGCTGTTTGCACGATATAAGATCGGATGACATCAAAGTGTAAAATCGTATTCATTCAAGAAACTATTCCAAGGAAACTCAAATTTACTCTGTTCTGAAACTCTGTTTCCAGATTTTAATATATTTATCTTAAAACGCTTGGCGACGCTTGTATATTTACATTGCGCCAAATCCTAGATAACTAAAAACTACTTAATCTGTAAAGAGACAAATTTTTTAAAAAAAATTTGTTCTCAAAAATATGCTTTATTACAGAATACCTATGTACCCTCTTTGGTTTAACAAGAAAGAATTTTCCTTTATGTTAACAATTTGGAAATAATTTATAAAATATAATTACCAAATATATAAAACTAGCATGCAATAGAATTTACAAGAAAACTATGGACAGGTTGATAGTTTGAGTTAATATCACTGATAGTCAAGTAAACATATATAGAGATATCTGGACAACAGAAATCATGCAATACAATTATACCAATCTTATATTGCTACCGGCTTGATCAGATTATTTCAGAACATTGGAATGATTCATGTTACCAACGCAAATCAAATCATGCAAATACCATTACTTTCCTTGTCCAGTTACTTTGAAATGGTCCATGAACTAGAATGATCTTATATATCTTTTTCCTCTTTAAATTCCATACAATAATCCTATATAGGAACAAAAACAAATAACCTAAAGTTCCAGATCGGATCAAGAAATGAGCAATAATTTTCCTACTTACTATCCTTCTCCTCGTCTCTCTGTCCCAAATGAGGAACTCAGGAACATACAATCTTGATATTTATGCTATGCGGAGAAATAAAGAACATATGTTCACCACGCAACCCAATATGTGTACCTCACCTTAAAAACAACAAATGCATTTATATCTAGGCCTAAGTAGCACAGGTTCAAATACAAATACTGGTCGAGATACGAGTCGGTTTTGAATTAGCAAATTTTCAAAAGTTTAAGTTGTGATTCGTTCATATACTTAAAGTTTTCGTCGTATAAATATTATATACATAATAACAAGAATTATCATATTGGCATATATAACCATACTAAAAAACACATGATTTGTTAATGTTGACTAATAGATATTTTGATGTTTTAGTCATTCATACATGTTAGATACATGTAGAACATAATGTAAGTATTAGAACTTGCCAAAAAAGAAAACCAAAGGTATTATCGATGAGTCCGAAAGAATCCTACATTGATATGAATCTTGCGCCTGTTTGGTTGCAAGATTGTGTTGATACATGTCCTCAGCAACAAATCCATGCAACATAGATCTAGACATGTGGGCCTCACACAGCTTCAACATTTGTTCTATACATCAAACAACCTCTCTACATCTTAGGAATATACCGAGACAATTTAAGGCCATTAGAAAAATTATTTCCCTAATCTCTAATATTTTAGCTCAAAAAGGAAGATGCTGTCAGATTGAAATTCCAATTTAATTCTCAGCCTGACACATGATGAGAAAGATCCATGTAATTTTGATAAGGAAATATTATATTTTAATATATAATTGTTTAATTTTTCATTAATTTTTACAACGCTGCTATTTTAACTTTAAAAAACTCCTTTTTAAATATCTTTTCAAATATTGTTTTCATAAGTCTAACCTATAATTATATTGGCATCACAGAACCACAAATGCAGCATGAGTTCAAGAAGAAAAGGGTAAATTGCAGGAAGCCCCTCTTACTTTTAGCTCATGTAGAAGGGGACTATTTTTGGGAATAATCATTTTTTTTTATAAATATTTCGCAAAATGGTGTACCCAAAAATATTTAGGAGAATGGTGGTGGGCTGGTGATTAGCATGGTTTAGTTGTTGTTAACTAAAACAACATTTTTAAAGTGCGGTTTTAAGCTAAAATCTTCACAAAAATCTTGAAATTTAAAGAACCGCACTTTGAAACTTGGGGTTTAAGAGTAAGTTCAGGTCACAGATATGAGTGAAATTCTGGAACGGGAGTCAAGTATGGAAATGGTTCCCCTCCATAACCAACAAAGATCCCCTCCAACCAACAAAGATTACGAGTTTTATAAGTTTTTTTAATCTTAAAACCGCACTTTCAAAGTGCGGTATTAGTTAAGAATACCTTAAGCGGGCTAATCTCTAGTCCGACACCATTCTGCTAAATATGTTATGGAGAACCCCCTTTTGCTAAATATTTCGAAAAAATTGATAATACCCAAAAATTGTCCTGTATCAGGGGAACACTCAAACTTTACCTCGAACTTTAACTGGTGGTGGCATTATATAATAATGAAGTTTCTAGCCATTTATAAAAGACAATTTTGGAGAAAAAGCGAGCAAACTAAAATACTAACTTACCATTACCCATAAGTAATTTTATGGTACACCGGTGAAAAATTCTATTAAAAACCAAAGCGTATGGTAGTTTAGTGAAATTCAGCCCCTACTAAGATTGGAGTGTGAAGGTCAGATTTTTATAAACTTAGGTGACTTAATACATGCAAAGCTAAAATTAATGGGTTCATGCATGCAATTTCGTCAAAACAAACCCTAGCAAACAAAAGGGCAAAGCTAAAAAAAATCAAATTTTTATGGACAAATAATGAAGCAAGAGCAAAATAAAGAGATTTGCTAGAGAGATCACCTGAATGATCTCCATGAGAAAGTGGACATCTTTGCTGTAGAGCTCCTCTGACAAATATCCCACGGTTCTATGGACCATGCTAGCCAATGGGTTCTTCTCCTCTCTTCCTATGTAAAATGTCTCTCTTCTGATTCTCTCTATGTGCTCAAAAGCGCTAAGATTTGAGCTTTTCTCCTCCATTTTTTGTTCCCTCTCTCTCTCTCTCTGAAAGAAATCAAATTGAAGAGCAAGAAGATGAAGATCAGAGGAATCTCAAGGGTTTTATTGAGAGACAGTGAGAGTGTGTGAGTTTATATATTACTTTGAGAGGAAGGAAATCGTACGGGCACTGTTTACGTGGGTGGTTGCTTTATGAAAGCATATATGGGGATTTATTTTATGCGACCCCACCTCGCATGGGTCGCTCAATTATTTTAGGAGCTTACTTAGCCGGGGGGTTTTCTGTTGGGCTTATACCTTCGTGGTCTGGTTTAACTGCCACCCCGTGGTCCGGAGGTATTTAAACCCAGGAAAAAAAACATTCATTCGGGTATCCAAGCACAATATGGATGGAGCTTTAGAGAATTACTCCATATAGCAATTTACCCTAAAAAATTTAGTATTGTTTACCTAAATTTATGATCTATAAATCTTATCGACCTTGGATGTTGAACTAGGATGTTTTCATAGTGAATGTAAGTTTCCTTTTAACCTTTTTAATTTGGATTTGAAGGTATTAGACATCGCTCAATAGCAAATATCATCGAATCATTTAAATCGTTTTTCAACTGACCGTTGCTTGTTAAATAACAATAGTTGGATGGGGCTTGCTTAATGTTTAATTTAAGTTAAAATAGTAAAATTTGCTCATTTATTTGATGAAAAATGAAATATATAGGCTAATTAAGGGGGAAAAAATCTTCAGGATAATCATAATTTTAAAGGAGATGATATTTTCCTTGAATATCGTCCGTTCTCATATCTCATGATCTCATAAAACAGAGTTTATTCTCGCACAAAAATTTAGTGAGGGCACTTGTCACGCCCCGCTTCTCAGTAGACGGAAACGGTGATATGGCAAGTCCGCAACGTACTTACTATGAGAATACGTTAAGCGTAATTAAGCCATATAATAATGTACAAGAATAACAAGAGTAATAAAATGAAACATCAACTTTATTTACATTCAAATTTACATACAACTGTTTGTAATAAAAAAATACAATGATAAAGCAAATGCCTAAACAATGGCATACTGGAAGTAAATACAAGCAGGAGCTAATAGTCATAGGCCGAGAAGCAAACCGGTCCAAGTCCTCCGGACTCGGCTCTATCTTCTTCGAATCCGGTCCTCCTGACGAACATTTGTAGAGGTGCAATTGCAAAAGGAGGTAAAAGTATCGATTAAAAACGTATTTTGTAAAAGCGATGTTATTTTATCGTAATTCGTATTCTTTAAATTAACCATATATCTACAATATCGTGCTATGAAACCATAATGTTTGTGAATGGGGTAGGTCGTTACATCGTGAATTTTCTAGAGGTATGTATGTAAAAAAAATTTGTTCTATGATCATATCACATGGAATTTTAATTGCATAGAATGCTAAACAAAGAGAATAATATTTAAAATTATGTTAGGTATTGGTGTGACTTAAAAAGCGGATTAAAATATTGAAAGGAAAATGTTATCGGAGTAAACTCTACTTTGTCGATATGTTTTAAGAATGCGATTTGAGACGATGAACGGGAAGAATAGGGACTTACAGGTTGCGTAGCGTTGATAAGAGAGTATGGAAGGAAGAGGGGGTCTCTATGGTGTCGCGGTATCGTTGGAAAAAGCTCTGATCTTCAACGGAAAGAACTTGATCGCTAACTCCATTTGACTAGCCTTAACCCCTTTTGAACTTAAAGAATTTTGGAGAATTTTTGATAAGGATTTTCAGAATGGGGAGAACTATGAGATGGGGTGTTTTTATAGTGTAGAAATAAGGGGGTGTGCGTTTAAAAATTGAATAAAAAAGCTTTAAAATAGATTTAATTAGGAATTGAAGAGACTCTGGATGAATGCAGAGAAATCAAATACTACAGTAGAGTATAGGGGAGTCAAAGGGACACATCTGCAAAGAATGGAGCGATTTGGAGATGGTTGGACCGTCGGTGGCGGCCAAAAGACGGATTTGGGTGGCTGAATTTAGTCTATCTGTTTCGAGATTCGTGCCATGTGTTATATTCTGTGTTAACTTCTCATTTATCCTGTTTGATTTTTCTGAAACTTTCCAATTCTTCGTACATTGCATGTGCGACTCTTGGACTTCCGAAAAGTTAAAAAGAAAAAATATAAAAATAATTGGGATTGATGAGAATCGAACACACAGGTTATGACACAGCAGTAGAGAGACTTAACCAGTGAGCTATAAATTGTTTCTTGATTTTATTGAACAAAAATAATTTATAACTCCTAATCAGGCTGAAATACCCTTTCTATAGATTTGAATAAATTACATTTGTATGGGGATTTTAGAGTCGTTACAGCACTTAGCATATTCACTACAGGAAAATGAGTGTAATTTCGACGGGAATTCTTTTAAGATTTATTTCGACGGCACATGCTCGTAGAAATAGGCTAAAAAAATTAAAATATTGTTGACTTCGGTCAATAGTTATTTCGACGGCTATAGGTGACCGAAACCAACAAAATTTTCCCGTGACCTTCCCCTCTTTTTCCTTGCTAAATATTCTTTTTCCCTCATATTTTCATTTTCCTTTTAAAAATTTTCCATCGGCCTCCCTGGCTCCGATCCCCCCTCCTCTTAGCCACCCAAAAAACTCCACCGGTCACCCAAAAAATTTCCACCGGCCTCCGATCAGCCTTCCACCCATCTCCTCGATCAGCCAAGACCCTTCATCAATGATCAACGATCTCTTCCGGCCGCCTCCTAGCCTCCTCCTCTCCAACAACCTCCCCTTGCCGCTTTCTAGGCTTTTCTTCATGGAAGGTCTACCCGGCTGCCTCCTAGCTTCCTCCTCTCTCAGCATCTTCAGCCTCTGCCTTCGACGCCAGTCGGTGTGTTGGTTTGTTAATTTATTTAGTTTTTTTGAAATTTTGTTAAATTTAAGTAATTTTAGGGTTAGTGTTATGACTAATTTTAGGGTTAGGGTTAATTTTAGTGTTAGAATTAATTTTAGGTTTAAGGTTAGGATTAGGGATAATTTTATGGTTCGTATTAGTGCTAATTTTAGGGTCAGTGTTAAGGTTAGGTAATTTTGGGGTTAGGGTTAATTAATTTTGGGGTTGGGGTTGGGGTTAGGGTTAGGGTTAGTGTTATGGTTAATTTTGATGTTAGGGTTAAGTTGTTTTTATTTGTTGAAAATTTTTGGTTTAGAGCTTGGGTTAGGCTGTTAATTTTAGTTAATCATAGCTAGGAGCGCGTGCGTGTGTGTGTTTTGTTATTGTTATTGATAGAGAATAGAAATATATGTAACTAAAAATTTGTGTAATTGTAGGGTTGGCGTGGGTGTGATTGCTCCTGTTTCTTCACTTTCTATATACGACAGTATCCGGTACATAACTTTATCACTTTTAATTCTTAAGTGCTAAAGTTAGCTTATGTCACGCCCCGCTTCCCGTTGTACGAGCAGAGGACGCGACTGGCTGCTACATATTAACTGTGAAGTAAATACGCTAAGCGTATCTAAGCAATATAAATATAAATGCACAAGAGACAAGATATAATAAAATAACAACTTTATTTATTCACATTCTTTTTACAATACATGGAAAAATAACTACATGGAATAAAGCGATGCCTAAACAGTGGTATAACAGAAATGAAAAGTATTGAAATAAAATGTACAATGAAACTAGAGTTCTGGGTCGTAGGCAAGCTGATCCAAGTCCTCGCTGGTAGGATCGATCTCCTGAGTGTCCAGATCACCTGACAACATTCCAAAGAAGAAAGAGAAGGAATGTCGTCAGCGAACAATCGCTCGGTATGTCCCAAAGATAAGGGAGAAATAGAATAGACAGAGAGTAAGAGAGAGAGAGTGTGTAGATTTTACAGTTGTATTATATTGTTATATTGTTGTAATTGGTGTTAGCGCTGTTGTTTGTAACTTGGTACAGAAAGATATCAGTGTATACGAGAGGAGTTTCAGTAGACCAGAGACTGAGCTGAACGGAATGTACAAGGAACCGTTATTCCACGGTACAATAGCAATGGAATATAGGTTAGGTGTCTTAATCTTGTAGTCTCATGCCACTTCTAACACCTTCTGTACCAATCTACCCCTTAAACCCCGTGATGTCTTGATTGTATTGTTTTGTGTTGTATTGTAAATTGTATTGTCTTGTATAGATGGATAACTTGCTGAAACCATGATATCAGTAAATGGATGTAACTGGAGAATTATGTAAATGGAAGTATATCTATGGTTCGGTTCAGTCAATACAGATTAAATAGATTGAATATATGTATTCATGGATTCATGTTGAATTGTAGTTGTAGATTGTACTTGAATCATATTCAAGTCAGATTAATTATAATGAGACTCAGTCTGAATCAAAACAATTAGAAAAGAAATTGAATCCTGAATTAAGTTTTGATGTTATCGGTAACTGCTGCACATGGGCGGCAGGATTTGTATTTTTTTCAAAGACGATTACCGTGTTGATAACACCGTTTGTTAAGTTGTCTAACTTAAATAGATAAGCACCCACTTCTCTGGCTCCCTGAGGCTCAAGAGATTGGTCCCGCTTAAATCTATTTTTGCTAGGGTCCTTATTGTAATTTATAAAACTTGAGGGGGTTATATGTAAAAATATTTTTGTATAATTTTCAAAATACAACCCAAATATTTAATTATCGTCTTTAGAGTTATTATAGATATAGATTTTATATTTGTGATATTTCTAGTGAAAAGAACCTAATTTCATAATATAGGGTATTTAATTGTAATATTGAACTTGTATGGAATTTCATGGTATTTTCATGTAAGGTGATTCTTGTGATTTAGAAAAGTTGGAATATTTATAATATATCAAAAGTAGATATTTTTATGAGATATATATATATATATATATTTTTTTATAAAAATAATTTTAATTTATTATTTTCTAGAAATCTCATTTTCTTAAGATATTTGTATTTTAAATCTCTCGAGACCGAATGCTCCTTGCGGAGGTCTGCATCTCGCACTACTAAGCCCGAGGATGTGTGATAATCCTCACCATCCTGAACGGGTTCCCCAAAATGGGTTGTAGCGGCGCTTTGCAAAGATTTGTAAAAAATACGTATCTTGTAGAAAACGGTTTTTAATAGTAAATGGTATTTATATGTAAAGTTTTATTTTTCCGTATTCTATGTTCCCGAAAGGTATTGTGTTATGTTGCATATGAGTGTTGTGAGGAGGTAGGTCATTACCTCGTGATCTAATTAAAAATATAACAAGATTTATGATGTTTTAAAGGTAGAAAGTAAACTACATGGTATTTTATTGAAAAAGAGCCGGAAAAGTTACGAAGTGAAATATATTGCCATGAAACTTGTTCAACATGTTTGTTAATGATTAATAGTCAACATGCAAGGGTTTGGTATGTTTGTATTTAAGAAAGGTTGAATTTTTAGGAAGAACCGAATCGAAAATCGGATTAACTCCTATTCCGTCGGGTTTTAGTAATACGGGTTTTTAGAAAAGAATAGAGAAGAGAGAGGTGGGACTTACGGGTTTGTAGTATGGAGAAGAGGGAGAGAAAGATTTAGGAGGCACCGGTGCGTCGTTTCGTCGCCGGGAGCTCCTAGGGTCGTCGTCATAAGATCGCCGGAGTTTTTGCCTCTCGCTAACTCCACTTGTACACAAAATTTCTAGAGAAATTTCTTGAGAGTTTGGATAGAATTGTGAGTGAGGGGTGTGTGTCTAGGAGTGGTATTTATAGGGTAGAGCTAGGGTTTAAGGTAGGTGAAAGGATGTAAAGAAAAATGTATTAAATTGTATTAAAAATAGGGTTTAATGGAATTTTTACTCTCTCTGTTAACGTGCAGGTAAATTAAAGTATACAGAGGAGTTAGGAATACAAAAAGACAGAAGTTTCATGAAGGGAGTCGGCCGATCCGGGGTGAATCGGCCGGCGGCGGCGGCCGAGTCGGCCGGTCCGTCTGCCGAGTCAGGCCGAGTCGTGCCGGGGTCGGTCGCCGTGAGTCCGCCGTCGGTTGGTCTACTCCCTGGAATATTTTGTTTTATATGTGTAGTGGGGTTTTTACGAGTTATGCACGTGTAGACCCTTAGACTTCTAAAAATTGAAAAAGAAAACAATATTAAAAATAATGTGGGGGATGGGATTTGAACTCTGGTGCTTTGGTTCAGCAGTGCAAGGTCTTACCAATGAGCTACAAGCTCTTTCTTGCTATTAAAAAGCAAAATAATTACTTATAGTACTTACAGTAAATGCAAATACCCCAAGTATACATTAACTTTTAAACAAATTTTTGTACACTAAAATTGGAGTTGTTGCAGTCTACCCTCCTTACAAAAATTTCATCCTCGAAATTTACAAATTTTATTTTAAGGACTAGTGTACAAAGAGGTGAGGATATCTTGCACGCATCTCATCTTCCCTTTCCCAAGTTGATTATCCAGGAGTGTCTTTTCTCCACATCACTCGAATCAAGTTGACTTCCTTATTCCATAATGACTTCACTTTCCTGTCCAGGATCTCTACAGATTGTTGCTCACAAGATAAGTCAGGCTGTACAGTGAGCTCTGAATGATCGAGAATATGGCTGAGGTCACTCACATACCTTCTGAGTTGGGATATGCGGAACACATTATGCACTCTTTCCAATGAAGGTGGAAGTGCTAAGCGGTATACCACTTCACCAACTTGTTCGAGTATGTCGAACGGTCCTATATATCTCGGACTTAGCTTACCCCGTCTTCCAAATCAGATCACTCCGCGGTTCGGAAATATCTTTAAGAATACGTGATCTTCTGGCTGGAACTCCAAATGACGTCGCTTTGCATTAGCCCAGTACTTCTGTCGATCTTGGGCTATGCGCATTCTTTCTCTGATAGTACGAACCACATCAACAGTTGCTACTACCATCTCAGGTCCAAGAAGTTCCCTATCTCCGATGTCGTCCCAACTTAATGGCGATCGACACTTCCTTCCATATAGTGCTGCAAAATGTGCCATTCCTATGCTTGCTTGGTAGCTGTTGTTGTACGAAAACTCCATAAGATGTAGGTGATCTTCCCACGATCCTCCGAAATCTAATATACACGCTCTGAGCATATCTTCCAAGATCTAAATAGTTCTCTCAGACTGACCATCTATTTGTGGATGATAAGCCGTGCTGAAATTCAGACTTGTTCCCAAGCTTGCTTGCAGACTCTGCCAAAATTGTGATCGGAACCTGGTGTCATGATCGGAGACAATGCAGACTGGTACTCCATGAAGTCGCACAATTTCCTGTATGAGTTCATGGGTATCAGAGATAGTACATATTTGAAGAGTTTAAATCTTAAGTAGATTATTACTTCTATGTACTTCTTTGCTAATGTCTCAGTTGATTGGCCAACTCGAAATGGGATGAAGTGAGTTGACTTTGTGAGTCGATCCACAATGACCCATACCGCATCGTTACCCTTTGTGCTGTGAGGAAAAGCAGTCACAAAATCCATTGTGATGTGTTGCCACTTCCATTCTGGGATTGGTAACGGTTGAAGTAGTCCGGCTGTCCTGCGATGTTCAGCCTTTACTTGCTGACACACCGAGCATTTAGCGATGCTTTTGGCTATTTCACGCTTCATTCCATGCCACCAGTAATTCTGACGTAGATCTTTGTACATCTTTGTACCTCCAGGGTGTACTTAGTAGGGAGAGCTGCGAGCTTCTTTCATTAACTCTTCCCGAACAGAACCTTTTGGTACACATAATCTGCTGCCGTATCTCAAAGATCCGTCTTCATGGATGATGAAGTCTGTTCTCCACTTGTTCTCTGATTTGCAACTTAGCATCACTTGCTTGAGCTGCTTTGATCTAGTTGACAATGGTAGATTGAGCTTGTAAATTCATCAAACTTGAAGCATTACCTGGCATGACTATTTCAATCTCCATCTGATGCAAGTCTTGTTGAAGGTTCCACTGAGCGGTGAGATGCATTGCTAATGGTTGGCGACTAAGAGCATCTGGAACCACATTCACCTTCCCTGTGTGATATTGCAGGTTGATGTCAAAGTCCGCCATGAGTTCTAACCATCGTCTCTGTCGCATATTAAGCTCTTCTGAGTAAACACATATTTCAGACTCTTGTGATCTGTGTATATGTTCACTCATTCACCAAGAAGATAATGGCGCCAAATTTTGAGAGCAAAAATTACGGCTGCCAACTCCAAATCATGCGTCAGATAATTGCGCTCATGAGTCTTCAGCTGTCTTGAAGCATAAGCCACAATCTTACCGTGCTGATGTAGAACACATCCTAATCCCTTACCGGATGCATCACAATGCACTTCAAAACCTCCATATCGGTCCGGTATAACGAGAATAGGTGATGATGTCAACATTGACTTGAGTTCTACGAAACCTTGTTCGCATGCTTCTGACCACACAAAGTCTTTATCTTTACATGTGAGCTTGGTCAGGGATGCTGCTATCTTTGAAAAGCCTTCAATGAACCTTCTGTAATATCCAGCTAAACCCAAGAAACTTCGAATGTCCTTCACTGACTTTGGTGTCGGCCATTTGCTTACTGCTGAAACTTTTGCTGGATCCACAGAGATTTCTTCTCCTGATACGATATGTCCAAGAAAACCAACTTGTTTTAGCCAAAACTCGCACTTGCTGTACTTGGCATAGAGCTGATATTGTCGTAGAGTTTCCAGGATAATTCGTAGGTGCTCGGCATGCTCTTTCCGACTCTTTGAATACACTAGGATGTCGTCGATGAAGATGACAACAAACCTGTCTAAGTACTCCCGAAAAACTTGATTCATTAGGTTCATGAATATTGCTGGTGCGTTGGTCACTCCAAATGGCATCACTAGAAATTCGTAATGTCCATAGCGAGTTTTGAAAGCCGTTTTGTGAATATCAGCTTCCTTGACCTTCACCTGATGATAACTTGAACGAAGATCTAGCTTGGAGAAAACACAAGATCCACTTAGTTGATCGAATAAACCGTCGATGCGCGGAAGTGGATACTTGTTATTTATTGTGACTTCGTTCAAGGCTCTATAATCGATGAACATTCTGTATGAACCTTCCTTCTTCTTCATAAGTAGTACAGGTGATCCCTAACTTGAAGTGCTGGGACGAATCCATCCTTTCGCCAATAATTCGTCCAACTGAGTTCGGACTTCCTTCAAACCTTTCGGACTTAATCGATAAGGTGCTTTGATCACCGGTTGTTCTCTTGGTACTAAATCAATACTGAATTCAAGAGCTCGATAGGGAGGAAAACCTGATATATCGTCAGGAAACACATCGTCGAACTCTCGAGCCACTTCTGGCCTTGATTCTTCCTTTGCTTGAGTTGCTGCAATCACTGCTTCCCTTGGCTTCGCTTTGTATGTAATTGGCTCCAGGGTACGGTCTCCACTTTTGAAATCGAAGACCGGATGATCTGGAATCTCAAATACCACCCTCCTTTGACGGCAGTCGATGGTAGCATAAAAGGTTCCGAGCCAATCCATACCTAGAACCACATCGAAGTTCAGTATGTCCAACACTTTGAAGTCAGCATAGAATTCTCTGCTGCAGACGACTACCGGACACAAGCTGTATCCTATTGTTTCCTTTAGAACACCATTTCCTGAACTGACATTCCAGCTGGATACAAGCGGTGTGACTAGAATCGCATGAGTTCGAACGAACCGTTGCGACATAAAGCAGTGAGATGTGTTCCCCTCCGAATCACAAAGACACGACCGCGTAGGTCCGTCTTGCCTGAAATTCAGGGCAGATGCTAATTGGTGCTATCCGTCCACCTCTCCGATGATGCCAAGTTGATTTATGACACCATGTATCGAAGGTTTAAACGAATGCGGCCGATGTAGCAGACTTCGTCAGATTCCCCCTCATTTGAGGGGTTTTTGATTGTGGGGACGCTCTTCCCTACAGGCGCAAGCCCCTGCAGTTAATTATGCTACCGCATCGCGGTAACAACTTTCTCCTTCTCCAGATGGTCACTTCATGTCGTGGGTGTTTGTTTTGTGTTTGGTTGCCCGTGGATTGTATGCGGAGACTAATTTATGTTGTCGCCCGTAGGGCGTGGACTAGTCCAAATCCGAATCTTTCTTAGATTTGGTTTTGGGGGGTTGGTTTAAGGATACGTTAGCCTCATTTGAGACTAAGATCAACTTAAACGTTTGTTAAGGATACGTTAGTCTAATTTTAGACTAAGATCAACTTAACGGGATCGTTTAGATCCGACAAGAGAGAAATTGGACTCTATTGTTTAGTTTAGTGACATTGCGGTCGATAATTAGTTTAAGGACATTACGGTCCATTGTTAGTTTAAGGACATCTCGGTCCAATATTAGTTTAAAGACATCACGGTCGAGGTTAAGGACATCATAGTCCATGGGTTTAAGGACTCCACAGACCAATGTTAGTTTAAAGACATCACGGTCGAGGTTAAGGACATCATAGTCCGTGGGTTTAAGGACTCCACAGTCCAATGTTAGTTTAAAAACATCATGGTCGAAGTTAAGGACATCATAGTCCGTGAGTTTAAGGACCCCACAGTCTGATATTAGTTTTAAGACATCACGGTCGAGGTTAAGGACATCATAGTCCGTGGATTTAAGGACTCCACAGTCCGATGTTTAGTTTAAAGACATCACGGTCGAGGTTAAGGACATCATAGTCCATGAGTTTAAGGACCCCACAGTCCATAGAAATGTGTGGTCGCCGGGACCCGTCACCTCTCTGAAAACGTTGAAGGATTACAACGATAAATATCAGAGGAGTAGCGAGATGTACCCTCGAACCATTGTGAATTGTTTGAAAGATCTGTAACCCAGTTTGGGACTAAGATCTGCTGAATATATGTGAGCAGATGTGCTCAGTTCAATATAGATTGAGGACTTATGGGCAGAGTTGGGCTAAGTCCAGTTAAAATGTTTAACATTTTTTGTTGTTTTGTCTGTTAAGCCTTTATTTGGGCTTGGCCTTTTGCTAAGCATTGAGTTCTGACATCTTTTGTCTTCATCAGAACAAAATGTGTTCTGACAATGCGCCACGTGGCGCGCCAGGCGCTTTGCGCCAGTTAAAGAGCGCATTGCGCTTCTGTCGGGTAGCGCACACGAAGAAGACACGTGTCGCGCTTAGCGCTAAGCGCTAGTTCATTAGCGCATTGCGCTTTTAATTTATGAGCGCATTGCGCTAGTCTGTTGGAGCACCAGCAAGTGACACGTGGCGCGCTTGGCGCTGAGCGCCAGCCCATGAGCGCAGTGCACTGTTTCAGAAGCGCAAAACGCGGATTGTGTTTTTGGTTGACACGTGGCAGCTTTTGGCGCTGAGCGCCGGTCCAATGAGCGCAAAGGCGCAGTTCATGAGTGCAAGGCACTTTTCAGTAGCGCAAAGTGCATTTGATCAATTTTAAAATCAAAGAACAGATTTATGCTGTCACGCCCCGCTTCCCAGAGTACGCTAAGATAGGCACGCGACATAGCCAACCATGCTACTTGTGGATAGGAAAAATCCTTCCACAGTCACATTATGGCTGTAGAGATATCAAGAACAGGAAAGTAAACTAAACTATCTAGTATATGTTCATAAGCCAGAATAAATGAGTCAAGAAATAATATAATATGCGGAAGCAAAAGATCCAATAAACTAGACACCTGGAAAGTAAATCTGGATACCAACAGGATCCTCACTGCTCGGTCTAAAAGCGGCAGTACTCCTGATCAGTCTGCAATAAAGGTAGAGGATCTGGGCCATGCAAAACCCAGATGTCGGTGCGTCATAATATCAAGCAATAAAATAAACAGGAGTAACAAGACATACAGGTATGTGTATGAACAGTAAAACAGGTATAACAGTAATATAAAAGTGACAGTGAAGGGTAAGGCACTGGTGATGTGCAGTGAGTATTCTAAACTGGTCTACTGGGTTAACTACTCTCAAGTCTCTGAAATCAATTTGATGAATTATCGATGTAACTCGATAGTATCCCGTGCGTGCCCGGGATCACGGTCTAAGACTCTCGGGACGAATCCGAGACGTGCCGCAAGGCAGTAAAGGGTGGATAGTATCCCATGCGTGCCTGGGATCACGGTCTAAGACTCTCGGCTGAAACCGAGACGTGCCGCAAGGCAGTAAAGGGTAATAGGTAATGATGAATGATGTCAGCAGCATCACCCCGGGGCTGGCCTAGCCCGTAAGACTGATCAGTAAAGGTATCAAACTGTCGAGTTACAAGTCAGGTTTCATCATTGATTTCCCCATGCCCTCAAGTTATGTGTTCAAGGCAGGTATTAATAAATCTGGAACTAATGCCAACACAGGATCAAGTAGGTACATGTTTGTCTGAATAGACAACAGGAAATGTCTGTAGGGACAATATGTCAAGGTTGTTAGCATTAGTGACAAGATCAGGTAACAGGTCAAGCTATAGTACATCAGGTCAAGTCAGGTAGTGTATATAAATACAATCATGTTAAGAAGTGCACGGTATCAAGTCGTATCAAGTAATAGTGTATCAAGTCATGTCAGGGGTGCACAAATGTCACGTGGGTGCTCAAAATCACACTAAACTAAGCATGGATATACCAAACAAGTATGGGTACCAATGGAACAATAAAATGGAACTTTGTGATGTGGTATGCAAATAGGTATTGATTCAAACATATGGATGCACAATTATCGATTAGGGTTACGTTTATAATTCTAATTTTAAATAGGATGCAGTTTATTAATCATGGGGTATTACAACAACAGTAATAGGTTATAATGAGATCGGTAAATGCAGCTATATGTGTTCTATTCGATGTAGATGCGAATTGATATCATATCACCTTTAAACGATAAACTATTTAATGCACGATGTTCAATTATTCAATGTGAATGGTTAAATTCAATTTGATGCGGTATACTATAGTATGATATGTGACAAGATAAGATTGCATATGCTAGATATGAAATGATAAGAATGGATGCATACGGTCATTGTAAAACAAGTACTTTGGATGCACGGTCTGAAATTCAATTATTATATTTACTAAAAATAGATGCATAAAATGTAATATAGCATATAGCAAGATAAACTTGCCTGGAGACGATGATCAGGTAAAAAACACGACAACATATGAACCCAATGCGATACAAGATCGAGACTTGAACTACGACCAGAACCTGAGCTCGGTTTCTGGATCTCGATTGCTTGGCTGTGGTAGCAAGGGCCTTCAAATATAAACACTTTCTGCACCAATTCCCTATCCAGAAGAGGACGATGGATTCTTCTAGCTGCTGGGCCTTGGCGAGGCCCCGATCGAACTGCTCCTCGCTGGTGATGGGAACGAGATCGATTGACGTGGGCGTGTTGCTCTCATAGTTGACGATCGAAGAGCAGCCCCTTTACACGCCGCTATAAATTTTGGCTATGGTGAATGGTTTCTGCTAGCCAGATACTGACGGCGATAGGGGTAGCGGCCGTGATGGGTGCTCGGTTTATGAGGGATCGAAGACGATGGAGATGGCGATGGCGAGGTGCTTGGGTTCGGTGTTAGGCTAGGGCTTGCGGTTATGGGTTAGGTGAAGATGAGGAAGGTGGCAATTACTGTGAACGAGGTGATGGCCGGAGTTTGATGGGTTCGGGTGAGATGGGATTAGAGAAGAAGAAGGTGTTGGCGAGGGCTGAAGATTAGCTAGTGTTTGGCTCCGACGGTGAGGCACCGCGGCGACGGCGAGGGTAGGGCTTCTCGCGATGAAGGCGGAAATGAGAACGGGGAGATGATAGGAGATAAAGGGAGATGAGGGCAGTAGGGAAGAGGCGAGGAGAGGCGGAGGATAGGTGGTCGAGGTGGAGCGGCGACGAGCACGAGCGACGGTGTGGGTTCACGCAGAAAAAGAGAAAGAAGAGGACGGGAGGAAGAAGGAGAGAGAGAGAGAAGTATACCAATAGGGTTTTATAACAAATAATATATATATAAAACTTTATATTATATATATATATATATATATATATAAAGGAAGAGAGAGAGGATTGTGAGAGAGAGAGAGAGAAAGAGAGAGAGACAGAGAAAGAGGGCTGAGAGAGAGAATGCAAGAGATCGAGATGGGAGGGATAGAGGGAAGAGAGAGATCGAGAGGTGAGAGAGAGAGGGAGAGGTGAATAGGAAGGAGACATGAAATTGTTTTTATTTGAGGAGAGAGGAAGAGATAGCGGTGAGGGAGAGAGAGAAAGGGAAGAGGAAAGAGGAGAGAGGAAAGTAGAGTGGGGCCCGGCGCACAGAGAAAGAGACTGGGTTTGTTAAAGAAAGATTTTTAAATAAAATTTTAAAAGATTTTTAGTTGTTTGGTAAAACCTCTGAGCAGAAAAATATGCTCGACGAATATTAAAATTTTAAATAAATGAATTTTGGCGAGATACAAAAGTATTCCAAAACGTGCCCGGGTCGGGTCTAAAATTTTAGTTTTAAAGTACGAAAAATATATGTGACTTCCAAATCTTAAAATGAATGCTCAGTTAATGAAAATGCATAACCCCAAGAACGGATGCACGTACGTGCGCGTAGCTATCCAAACACGTCCGTTTCACTGAACAGGACGAGAACAAGATGCGCGGATGCTACCACGGGCTTAGGGGTATCATGCAGGCTATGTAATGCAATTTTAATTTATTTTCCGTGACTAAAATGTTATATGTAAAATATGCGATGCCAGATGAAAAGCCAGTATGCACTAAACATGAAAAGGCACAGTCTACGTAACAAGTCAAGGTAATCTATAAATATGGATCAACAAGTTCAAGCAAGCGGGTCGAGTCGAATGCAATGTAAAAAGTAAAATACCATTCGCCCCAAAAAACCCGTTAAATCAAGAAAATACCACATATAAGTAAATACGGGAACTGGAATTGGTATAAATGAACTCGGTTGTTACATTATACCCAACTACAAAAGAATTTCGTCCTCGAAATTCCAAGAACAAGAAAGGATAAACAAACAAGAAACTACAAGAATAGATGTGGAAACTTCTGCCGGATTTCATCTTCTCGTTCCCAAATTGATTCTCCATGGGAGCGATTTCCCAAAGAAATAAGTACAAGAGGGATAACATTGTTCTTAAGAACCCTTTCCTTCGATCCATAATCGACATCGGTCGCTCCTCAAAGGTCAAATCTTCACGTACAGTCAGCTCCGAATGATCCAACACATGTGTTTTATCTCGAACATACTTACGGAGTTGAGATATGTGAAACACGTCATGAACATTCGCCAAAGATTGCAGTAAAGACAATCGATACGCCACTTCTCCAATACGTTCCAAAATCTCAAAAGGTCCAACGAATCGAGGACTAAGCTTTCCTCGACTTCCAAAACGAATCACTCCTCTAATCGGTGATATCTTCAAGAATACCAGATCACCAACGACGAACTCTAGAGGTCTTCTCGATATATCTGCCCAACTCTTCTGTCGGTCTTGTGCTGCTTTCAGATGATTCCAGATAGTGTTAACCTTCTCAACTGTTCGCACGATCAAATCCGGTCCCAAAAATCTTCGTTCTCCAACATCGTCCCAACGAATAGGTGAACGGCACTTGCGACCATACAATGCTTCGAATGGAGCTATCTGAATAGTCGTCTGGAAACTGTTATTGTAAGAAAACTCCACCGAGTGTAGAATATCCTCCCATGAACCCTTGAAGTCTAACATGCAAGCTCTCAACATGTCTTCAAGAGTTTTGGATCGTTCTCTCTGACTGGCCATCTGTCTAACGGTGATAAGCTGTGCTAAACTTCAATCGAGTCCCCAAACTTTCCTGTAAGCTCCTCCAAAAGTGTGATAAGAAATGAGTGTCACGGTCGGACACGATACTCATCGGTACTCCATGCAATCTTACAATCTCCTGCATGAATCGTTTTGCCAACGCTTCCGTTGATTGACCAACTCGAAATGGTATGAAGTGAGCTGCCTTGGTCAATCGATCAACAATCAGCCAAACTGCATTGTTGCCCTTTGGACTCCGCGGTAAAGCCGTCATGAAATCCATGGTTATATGTTTCCACTTCCATTGAGGAATCGGAAGTGGTTGCAATAAACCAGCAACCCTTTGATGTTCAGCCTTAACTTGCTGACACACCAACCACATCGCTACAAAACGAGCAATCTCCCTTTTCATGCCTTCCCATCAGAAATGCTGTCTTAGATCGCGGTACATCTTCGTGCCTCCTGGATGTACGGAATATGCTGAACTGTGCGCCTCCCTCATAAGTTCTTCGTGGATATCTCCCTTTGGCACACACAAACGACTACCATATCGCGACGAACTATCTTCATGAATTAACAAGTTCGTTCGAAGTCCGGCTTCAACCTGTTTTCGAAACTTCTGCAATCTAGGGTCCTGCAATTGTGCTACTTTAATACTCTCGATCAATGACGACTGTACTTGCAGCTGCATCAACTGTCATGAAGAACGCGGTAGCACAAACTCCAAATCGAATCTCTGAAAGTCCTCAATAAGTTCCTTCTGAGCAGTCAACATCTGAATTGCTGGCAACCGACTAAGCGCATCCGGCACAACATTAATTTTCCCCGGATGGTTCTTAAGATCAAGATCGTAGTCAGTCATCAGCTCCAACCAACTACGCTGCCTCATATTAAGCTCCTTCTGAGTGAACACGTACTTTAGGCTTTTGTGCTTGGTGAATACTTCGACCCTTTCGCCCAGTAAGTAGTGTCTCCAAATCGTCAAAGCGAAAATTACTGCTGCAAGTTCCAAATCATGAGTTGGGTAATTCTTCTCATGGGTCTTCAACTGTCTTGATGCGTAAGCTATAACCTTCCCATGCTGCATCAAAACACATCCCAATCCTTTCCCAGATGCGTCGCTGTGAATCACCAATCCTCCGGAACTGTCTGGCACGGTCAGAATAGGAGCAGTTATCAATCTCTGCCTCAACGCCTCAAAAGCTGACGCACACTTATCCGTCCACACAAATGGTAGCTCCTTGCGCGTAAGCTTGGTCAAAGGCTCAGCCAAACGAGCAAAATTCTCTACGAACCTTCTGTAGTATCCTGCAAGTCCAAGAAAACTTCTGATCTCTGCAACGTTCTTCGGAATCGGCCAATCTTGAACTGCTGCAATCTTCTCAGGATCAACGGCAATTCCATCTCCAGATACGACATGCCCCAAAAAGTTCACTTCTTCAAGCCAAAACTCGCACTTGCTCATCTTTGCATACAATCTTTCTTGCCTCAATGTCTGCAGTGTGATCTTCAAGTGTTTCGCATGCTCTTCAATGCTCCCCGAGTAGACCAGAATATCATTGATGAACACCACTATAAACTGGTCCAAGAATGGTGAAAAGATTCGGTTCATCAAGTCCATAAATATCGCCGGTGCATTCGTGACTCCGAATGGCATCACTAAATACTCGTAATATCCATACCGAGTTCGGAATGCAGTCTTGCAAATATTTTCTGATTTAACTCGGACCTGATGATATCCGGATCGCAAATCCAGCTTCGAGAATACCCTCGCTCCACTGAGTTGCTCGAATAATTCGCCAATGCGAGGGATCGGGTACTTGTTCTTAATAGTCACCCGATTTAATTCTCGATAATCGATGCACATCCTCCTGGTGCCATCTTTCTTCTTGACTAGAAGAACTGGAGCTCCCCAAGGTGAGTTGCTGCTGCGAATCCAACCCTTCTCAAGTAATTCAGTAATCTGCTTCTTGACTTCTTCCAACTTCATTGGTGCCATTGGATAGTATGCTTTAGAGACTGACGCTGCACCAGGAATAAGGTCAATCGCGAACTCCACATCTCGTTTTGTGGTAAACCTGAGATGTCTTCGAACACGTCCATGAACTCTCAAATATAGCCGGCGCTTCTTCCTTACCAACTTCCATCGACGAAAGAACATTGCTTGTCGGCCTAGCCCTAAACTCGACTAGCCCGACAGAACTGCTACCTCCAGCAAAACAAACTCCGGATGTCCGGGAATCTGGAAAATCACTTTCTTTGCCCTACATTCAATGTGAGCGTGGAAAGTGCCGAGAGAATCCATTCCCAAGACAACAACAACAAAGGGATGCACCAGAATTGGGTAATTCTAATGCGGGGAAGACATGAACAAGTAGGATACCTGAAACGATTTCACTTGAAGCCAAACACTAAAGAAGATAAGCACGGTAAACAGGATTCAAGATTGTGATAAAACATGAACTGGAAAGCAAGAGAAACAAGGCCATATAATGACCATGGAACAAGGAAGTGAATCAAGACCAGGACTCCAAGTTACTTAAATAGAGTACCGCATTGTAACCATGCTGCAGTTCATGGGTACAATTACATAACTCTACTCAAGTCGCCCAAATCCTAGTATCAGAATTAAGAAACAGGGAGAAACAATAGAGAACCAAAAATGTTTCAAGTCGAGATGCAAAGTGGTTTGCATATCGTCAAGGCGAAGGATAAAAGAAAGATATGGTTCAAGAATCATGATAGCAATGTGGCAGGACATGTTCCTAATCATGAGTGTTCTGATTCGTGTATTGGGTCCAATACCAAACTACAAAAAGAATCAAACTCGATTAACCTATATCCTATGGCTCTGATACCAAAGAAACCATGTCACGCCTCGCTTCCCAGAGTACGCTAAGATAGGCACGTGACATAGCCAACCATGCTACCTGTGGATAGGAAAAATCCTTCCACAGTCACATTACGTCTGTAGAGATATCAAGAACAGGAAAGTAAACTAAACTATCTAGTACATGTCCATAAGCCATAATAAATGAGTCAAGAAATAATATAATATGCGGAAGCAAAAGATCCAATAAACTAGACACCTGGAAAGTAAATCTGGATACCAACAGGATCCTCACTGCTCGGTCTAAAAGCGGCAGTACTCCTGATCATTCTGCAACAAAGGTAGAGGATCTGGGCCATGCAAAACCCAGACGTCAGTGCGTCATAATATCAAGCAATAAAATAAACAGGAGTAACAAGACATACCGGTATGTGTATGAACAGTAAAACAGGTATAACAGTAATATAAAAGTGACAGTGAAGGGTAAGGCACTGGTGATGTGCAGTGAGTATTCTAAACTGGTCTATTGGGTTAGGTATTCTCAAGTCTCTGAAATCAATTTGATGAATCATCGATGTAACTCGATAGTATCTCGTGCGTGCCCGGGATCACGGTCTAAGACTCTCGGGACGAATCCGAGACGTGCCGCAAGGCAGTAAAGGGTGGATAGTATCCCGTGTGTGCCTGGGATCACGGTCTAAGACTCTCGGCTGAAACCAAGACGTGCCGCAAGGCAGTAAAGGGTAATAGGTAATGATGAACGATGTCAGCAGCATCACCCCGGGGCTGGCCTAGCCCGTAAGACTGATCAGTAAAGGTATCGAACTGTCGAGTTACAAGTCAGGTTTCATCATTGATTTCCCCATGCCCTCAAGTTATGTGTTCAAGGCAGGTATTAATAAATCTGGAACTAATGCCAACACAGGATCAAGTAGATACAGGTTTGTCTGAATAGACAACAGGAAATGTCTGTAGGGACAATATGTCAAGGTTGTTAGCATTAGTGATAAGATCAGGTAACAGGTCAAGCTATAGTACATCAGGTCAAGTCAGGTAGTGTATATAAATACAATCATGTTAAGAAGTGCACGGTATCAAGTCGTATCAAGTAATAGTGTATCAAGTCATGTCAGGGGTGCACAAATGTCACGTGGGTGCTCAAAATCACACTAAACTAAGCATGGATATACCAAACAAGTATGGGTACCAATGGAACAATAAAATGGAACTTTATGATGTGGTATGCAAATAGGTATCGATTCAAACATATGGATGCACAATTATCGATTAGGGTTACGTTTATAATTCTAATTTTAAATAGGATGCAGTTTACTAATCATGGGGTATTACAACAACAGTAATAGGTTATAATGAGATCGGTAAATGCAGCTATATGTGTTCTATTCGATGTAGATGCGAATTGATATCATATCACCTTTAAACGATAAACTATTTAATGCACGATGTTCAATTATTCAATGTGAATGGTTAAATTCAATTTGATGCGGTATACTATAGTATGATATGTGACAAGATAAGATTGCATATGCTAGATATGAAATGATAAGAATGGATGCATACGGTCATTGTAAAACAAGTACTTTGGATGCACGGTCTGAAATTCAATTATTATATTTACTAAAAATAGATGCATAAAATGTAATGTAGCATGTAGCAAGATAAACTTGCCTGGAGACGATGATCAGGTAAACAACACGACAACATATGAACCCAATGAGATACAAGATCGAGACTTGAACTACGACCAGAACCTGGGCTCGGTTTCTGGATCTCGATTGCTTGGCTGTGGTAGCAAGGGCCTTCAAATATAAACACTTTCTGCACCAATTCCCCATCCAGAGGAGGACGATGGATTCTTCTAGCTGCTGGGCCTTGGCGAGGACCCGATCGAACTGCTCCTCGCTGGTGATGGGAACGAGATCGATTGACGTGGGCGTGTTGCTCTCATAGTTGACGATCGAAGAGCAGCCCCTTTGCACGCCGCTATAAATTTTGGCTATGGCGAAGGGTTTCTGCTAGCATGATACCGACGGCGATAGGGGTAGCGGCCGTGATTGGTGCTCGATTTATGAGGGATCGAAGACGATGGCGATGGCGATGGCGATGGCGAGGTGCTTGGGTTCGGTGTTAGGCTAGGGCTTGCGGTTATGGGTTAGGTGAAGATGAGGAAGGTGGCAATTATTGTGAACGAGGTGATGGTCGGAGTTTGATGGGTTCGGGTGAGATGGGATTGGAGAAGAAGAAGGTGTTGGCGAGGGCTGAAGATTAGCTAGTGTTTGGCTCCGACGGTGAGGCACCGCGGCGACGGCGAGGGTAGAGCAGTGGGTTCTCGCGATGAAGGCGGAAACGAGAACGGGGAGATGAGAGGAGATAGAGGGAGATGAGGGCAGTAGAGAAGAGGCGAGGAGAGGCAGAGGATAGGTGGTCGAGGTGGAGCGGCGACGAGCACGAGCGACGGCGTGGGTTCACGCGGAAAAAGAGAAAGAAGAGAACATGAGGAAGAAGGAGAGAGAGAGAGGTATACCAATAGGGTTTTATAAAAATTAATATATATAAAACTTTATATTATATATATATAAAGGAAGAGAGAGAGGATTGTGAGAGAGAGAGAGAGAAAGAGAAAGATGGCTGAGAGAGAGAATGCGAGAGATCGAGATGAGAGAGATAGAGGGAAGAGAGAGATCGAGAGGTGAGAGAGAGGGAGAGGTGAATAGGAAGGAGAGATGAAATTGTTTTTATTTGAGGAGAGAGGAAGAGATAGCGGTGAGAGAGAGAGAAAGGGAAGAGGAAAGAGGAGAGAGGAAAGTAGAGTGGGGCCCGGCGCACAGAGAGAGAGACTGGGTTTGTTAAAGAAAGAGTTTTAAAGAAAATTTTAAAAGATTTTTAGTTGTTTGGTAAAACCTCTGAGCAGAAAAATATGCTCGACGAATATTAAAATTTTAAATAAATGAATTTTGGCGAGATACAAAGTATTCCAAAACGCGCCCGGGTCGGGTCTAAAATTTTAGTTTTAAAATACGAAAAATATATGTGACCTCCAAATCTTAAAATGAATGCTCAGTTAATGAAAATGCATACCCCCAAGAACGGATGCACGTACGTGCGCATAGCCATCCAAACACGTCCGTTTCACTGAACAGGACGAGAACAAGATGCGCGGATGCTATCACGGGGTTAGGGGTATCATGCAGGCTATGGAATGCAATTTTAATTTATATTCCGTGACTAAAATGTTATATGTAAAATATGCGATGCCAGATGAAAAGCCAGTATGCACTAAACATGAAAAGGCACAGTCTTCGTAACAAGTCAAGGTAATCTATAAATATGGATCAACAAGTTCAAGCAAGCGGGTCGGGTCGAATGCAATGTAAAAAGTAAAATACCATTCGCACCCAAAAACTCGTTAAATCAAGAAAATACCACATATAAGTAAATACGGGAACTGGAATTGGTATAAATGAACTCGGTTATTTTATGATTAGATCTTTGATCTTTTCTTTTTTATTAAAGACCTTAGTATTTTTTAGATCTCTGATTTTTTTAGAAGATGGTTCTTCTTTTTACGAGATGGTTTCATCTCTGTTGTTCAAGAACATAGTTCTTTACCTTGAAGATGAAGAAAAATCTTCTTTTTTCTAAGAGCTTGCTCTTCTTTTTCTCAACATTTTCAGAGGGTTTTCTCTCTCTCTTTTTCTATCTTTTCTATATCTTTTTGACTTGAAGTCCAGGGTCCTTTATATAGGGCTAAATGATTTATTAAATCAGTTTTAAGAGATTTTTCTCTGATTGATTTGGGAATATTTCCCACCGTTGGATCTTTGATCCTAAGGTTTCTGTTTTACAGAAGATAATCTTCTTGTTTTAATAAGATTGAAAAATCTTTCCATAACAGAATTTTAGTTCTGATTAATTAATAATTTATTATTAGTAGATCTTTTGATCTGACGGTGGGGGAATTTTTAATTCCAGCGCTGGCGCACCTTACGCTAGCGCACATACGTTCGATACGTGGTGCGCAGTGCAGAGTGCAGCGCAACCGTGTTTGACACGTGGCACGCAGCGCACAGCGCAGCGCAACTGCGCTAGCGCACCTGTATCTGACACGTGGCGCGCAGCGCGCAGAGCGCCTGCACTAGCGCACCTGTGTTTGACACGTGGCGCGCAACGTGCAAAATCTGAAGCGTTGCTTCAATTTAAATTTTGAATTTTTAAAACAGAGGTTTGCTCTAATTGGGGGTGCGCTGCCTAGGGCGTAGCGCACCTGGCGCCAGCGCGTCTGCGCTTACCATGTGGCGCGCAGCGTATAGGATCTGAAGCGTTACTTCAATTTAAATTTTGAATTTTAAAACAGAGCTTTACTCTGATTGGGGGTGCTCTGCTTAGGGCGCAGCGCACCTGGTGCCAGCGTGTCTGCGCTTGACACGTGGCGTGCAGCGCACAGCGCACAGGATCTGAAGCGTTGCTTCAATTTTTGAATTTTGAAATTCAAAATAGAGCTTTGCACTGATTGGTGGAAACAAATGCCCCCCTACCATTGCGCTCACGTGGCGCACACGTGAGTGCAGCGGTGGCAACATCTGAGCCCTTGGATCAACTCAGAAGTTGAAGAGGCAGTTCAGTGCCTATAAATAGGACCTTTGGTCTTTTAGATGATTATCATCTTCTTCTTGAGAATTTTTGCTCAGAGCCTTGCTATTTTGTTAAGAACTTTCAAGAGTCAGAACTCTTAGGTAAATTAAAATTTTAATTTTAATTAATTAGGGTTTTTACGCACTAACAAAGCCTTGCTCTTCATAGATCTTTGATCTAAAGAAAACCCTTTTAGGGTTTCATTAATAGAGCCTTGCTCTCATGAACCCATAGATCTAAACAGATCTTTTCTTGGGGTTTCTTATCCCATGAATCAGAGCTTTGCTCTTTTGATAATATGTAGATCTTTTGATCTTTGATGAAGAACTCTTAAGAGTTTTTTCATGGATCTTAAAGATCCCAGAATTTTAATTCTCAAGAATTAATTTTAATTAATCTTTGATGGATTTTCCATCATTATTACAGAGCTAGGCTCTTTAAGGAATTTTATTCCTTCATGACAAGAGTTTGACAAGTGTCACTCTGTTACAGAGTTTTGCTCTCAAAGGGAGATTTTCTCCTTCTCCCGAGGGATTTCTCATTCAATGAGAATATTCTTTAAGGATTTCCTCATTAATTGACAGTCTCATCCAATGATGAGGCTGTTTTATTAATTGATGCATTATCATCTGGATTTTGTGGGTCCACCTTTGGTCCCCTTTCCACTGCATTGCAGTGTGGTACAAATTTTAAGTGTCGAGTGTCAGAAATTAAAAATTAAATTACAACACTGACAGTTGATTTCTGTCCCCCTTTTGCAGGCAACATGTCTTTCGATGTTTCATTCCCATTTGTTCGTTCAGAGGGAGGATTTCCTGGAGCGTCCGTAGACCGGGAGGTCCTAGCTTTGATCAGAGACTATGATCCGGAACATAAGAATCTTCACCTTTGGGGATCATGGTACAATCATATTATCAGGGGTCGACAAAGCTTTTCATACGCGGTACCCTCGGAGCCCATCACGGCGATTCATTACGCCAACTCACCCCCGGTGAACTACGCCGTGGAGATGGTCAATTGGACTTCAGAAGGCCTTCTTCAGCCCGCTATAGCTTCGATTCCCGTTCAGCCTCCCATGGTTTTAGATCCTTTGGGATGTCGTATTTGTCAAGGCGAGGCGCGGCCGTGGGGGCAACCATATAACATAGGTCAGATTCCTCGTCATCCGACCGGTTATCTGCAATGGGCCCGCTATATTTTGTCAGCAAAGAAGTCGCAGTTGATGAGGCTTGGGTTGTATACCGCCGTTTATGCTTCTCTTTTCCAGTATCCTACGCTCCCTATCTGGTGGGTTAAGGCCTTTTTGGAGTAGTGGAATATCCCTACTCACACCTTCCTTTCACTGGACCGGGAAGTGTCAATCTCCTTAGAGGAGTTTGCAGAAGTTTCTGGCTTACCGGTCATAGGGGTGCATTATCAGGAGCTACTTCCCACAGACGAATATGTCTTCGGTGCCAAGCCAGTGATAATGGGCCTTACTCCGGTGAATGCTGTTCAACACCAGTTTCCCAGTTTAATCAAAGTGTTGGATATCTACGAGCGCGTTTTTCTCGAATCTGGGAGTCGCGGGGTTAGTTTCGAGGATTTCATCGCTCGCTTCCTTCACCCAAAAGTCTTCTCGAAGGAGGCCGTTAAATTCCCCACGCTTGACGACCCTTTCGGCTTAGGTTTGGACAACCTGCTAGTGACGGAGGTGAATCAGAGGAGTTTCTTCCTTCCCAACTCTCCGGTTGTTCCTTTTGCGGAGATTGCAGTCTCTGGGATGGATGAGGAAGCATTCTTTTTGGGATTTCTTGGGCTATGGTTGAGCTGGTTTGCGCTCTCGATGCACCCTCGCCGCATGAGGCCATCAATCTTTTATCCGGCTCACCGAATGACTATTGGGGTGAAAGTGGCTGTCGGGGTCGCCGGCTTAGCCCATTTGTATTACGGACTTAGTTAAGCGGCGGATACTACTGAACCTAGAGTACAGCCTGTGAACTTCTCGATGCATTACTTCATGTCATGGCTCGAGCTACATGCACTTGGCGTTTTTGGTATCCATAGAAGGCCTTCATTCAATGACAGGTGCAGCTTCCCTCGGATTATGCGATTGGTCGGCGCCTCAATTGTAAATCCGTCACCGTGGGACGCTAGAGGTTTGCTCCTTCGTCCCCATACGGTTGGAGACGGGATGATCTTCACCGACAAGGTGTTAACCATCGGAAAAGAGTCTACCACAACAGTGCGGTCATTGCAGGATATTTTCAAAGATAGAGTCTCAGTTCTGACAGCTCGGGAGACCCTCCATTTATATTCTATCAGACCGGGCTTCCTGGTGTTTAGGAAAAATGATGCGGCGCTTTTCATGAGATATAATCCACATCGTTTTGCTCAACAATTGAGCATAATCAAGGAGTGGCGCTGGAGGCTTTCTTGCTGGAACCCACTGCCACTGAAGAGGGGATGCGGAGCGCGCTGCATCACTTTATGCGGCTGAATACAGGCTCTCACTTCTTTATCAGCGAGCCGAGTTGTGTCCCACGGATCCTTAATGCATATACGGCGTGGTACTAGCATTCAACAGGCGCCGTTATTAAGGAAGAAAGGCGGTTTCTGCTTCATCGCAAAAGTGCACCTCCTGCCAGTGATCGTAAAGTTCCTTTGAAGCGACGGATCGCTGTACCCCCTCCGCTAAGAGAGGTTGCTGCAGTTGAGCCTCCGCATGTGCTAAGTCCCACGCGTGGATTGCCTCGTGCTCTTGTAGAGATGGTGGATGTGCCATCGGTGCCCCGTGCTCCCGTGGGGACGGTAAACGTAGCTTCACCCGAGTCTGGCGTGGGCTCGGATATCGGGACTCGCCGTCCTAAAGTGTCCATGAAGCGCAAGATGGTTCTGGCTACGACCGGAGCTCGCGCACAGAAGAAGAAGAAGGAGTCGGTCCTTTCCCTTGATGTCATACTCGGCCTAGAGCCTCAGGCTCCTCTTACCGAAGGTCTAAGTGAATATGGGACCAATGAGGGTCTCTTAATAGCGCCAGAAGACACTGATCTCGATGCAGCTATTGCTTCTTCTGCGCGACTCGCGAGTCACCAAGCGGAAATAGCCGCTTTCGTGCAATCAAGTAAATATTAGTCGCACTTTGTTTTTGCGTTATATTTTTATTTTTATTATCGTGTCTTGACTGACATTCTTCCTTTTGTAACAGGCTTTACTACTGAAGAGGTTCTGGCGGCTTCCCTCAGGACCTTCGAGGAGGAGGAGCGGAATCGCGCTTCATTGGGCATTGGTATGTCTCGGCTCATTGAGTCTTTATTCTCCTTTTTATGGACGATCTAACCCTTTCTTTTTCTCATCGCAGGAACCACAATGCCGGTCCCGCAAGGTGACGCGGAGACTCTTCCCAGGCCAGCCACCGAATTCCTGGCCTCTTCGGTATTGCCGAAAGAGGCCTTACTCAAACGACTGATGACGGAAGCCTTGACGGCTCCAGAGGTAGCCCTGGGTGCGGATGATGATGCTCTGTTGAAGGAGGCTTCTAAAAGGTCTGTTTTGACAGCTCGGGAGGAAAGGAAGCGCCGGAGGCGCGCAATAAGGGAGCGTAATGCTGCTTTAGCTGCGGGAGCAGGTTCGAGCGCCGCTACCCCTGCTGCTACTCCTTCAAAGGAATCTCCGGTCGCCTTGTCTACTGCTTACAGACGGACGGCACGTGCGGCTCGGGAAGCAAACGGTAAATCAACTTCAGGTAATGTGCCTTGAGGTTCCGTTGTGAAATTTTGAATTATCAGTTCTCATATACTTATCTTTGCAGAGCTGAGTCTTCCAAAAGAAGTGGCGGCGCCCACTGAGCCTGAGGGAGAGGTGGAGGAAGTAGCTGCTATTTCCGAACCCGGGGCAACGGTAGGCGATGTGGCCGCAATTGCCGGGCTCGAGGTAGTGGCCGACGAGACGGATACCATGGCCGAGCCTAAAGCGGTGGTGGATGAGACGGTTACAATTACTGAGCTCGAGGTGGTGGCGAGCGAAACGGGTACAATTGCTGGGTCCGAGGTGGCCATTTTTTCTCAAGAATCGGGCACCGTCCCGATCATCGCTCTTCCCGTCTACGGTTCTTTGTCGTCTCCCGGCGTCGCAAGCGTGACGACGGCTCTCGTGGAGTCAGGGACGAGGCGCCGGGAGGTGAGACCACCCCGATGGAGGAGGGAGACACCGTTGTTGTATCAAGTGATGCCCTCATCACGGCTCCGGCTGGCGACTCATCAGGTATATTTCAGGTTACCGCCCTTCTTTTTATTCTGCAATCTTTCCTGACAGGGTTTATCTTGTTTCTAATGCAGGTGCGGTGAGTGCTGAGGTCGCACTACCTGAGGCAATTGTTAGTTATATGTATGCCCTAGAGGCCATTACTGTACATTGGATGTATATTGTAGTGGATGCTGGGACATATATAGGTAGGACTTTCTTGCTCGACATGATAGTACGCTATCTGGTTGCTCTTTATCTTAACATGTATACTATCTGTCTCTCTGTTACATGTTGATAAAGCCCTTAGGATGTGTACTCGACTTCCAGGACTATGATGCAGATCATACTAGTGGGGCCTGGGTAGTCCATGAGTACATCCTTCAATATTCCTAGTCGTGGGAATATCGAGACGGGGCATCGATATTCCAGAGTAGACTAGCGTATATCTTCTCGACCCATGTGATGGGCGATGGATGATCCCATATCCATTGGTGTTTGACATCAGAGATGGTATGCGGGTGCTCAGTGGAGACTGGGTACACTGAACGGACTCGCCGAGAACTCCCAGATGGTATTATACCTTACGTCAGATGGCAGTTCTCTGGTGACACTGGTACAGCTTAGTCTGTTGACCCGAGATCGTCATAGAGTCTTGTCTGTCTCCCACTGTGCTTTGATTTCCACCCTACCACGGCTCTACTGAGTCGTGCAAACAGGTGGTTTTTGGGTACAGTCCCGATTCACATGGAGGCAATGAGCGATAGGAGGGGATTCGTCTCTCCCGGTATTGGGGGTTGATGTTGCGCTATGCTCGACTGGCCATAACTGGAAGTCCCTGGCCAGGGTTGCTGTGATATACTGGTAAGAGTTATCAGTAGTTTCATGATTGTTATGGACCTTACGTCGGCATGACTTATCAAGCTATTAGGGTCTGACGTTTACTACCCCTAGGCGAGATATGCGACATATCAGACGAACATACCAGACTGTACGGTAAGTGTTACTGGTTGGATTCACAGGAGTGTGAGCGGGCTTGCTCGTCGATTTTCTGATCGCTCAATACCCGGGTGGCCGTTACGTTTAGCAGACCGCTTGCGGCTTATGGTGTTTGATATGATCATCACCTACTGCCGGCGTATTGACGAGTCTTTAGAGTCCTACACAGAGGTTTCCTGGCTCAAGCGAAACGAAATAGGAGCGCATATGAGATATGTGCGGGACCGAGAATAATGCGTGTATGTGATACCGTATTCTATTCTCGCGATGAATGTATCTATTGGTTGTATGCAATATAACCTAGTTATCGAATCGAGGATTGATTCGATAAGTCGATACATTGGATATTAGTCGGTCATATGCGATATGACCGGATCGTTAAATCAAGTGTTGATTTAATGATTTAATGTATAATTATATATTTGATATATTACTTTGCATTAACTAGTATTGGTTCACTTAAGATGGATTTTCTCACTTGATGTGCACATTGTATATATGATATAGTTTTGTGCACTAGTTTGTATCATGTTTGATGATACATGCAAACTTGGGTTTGTGTTTATTTTAAACCATGTTTAGTTAATGGTTAAGGTTTCATTTGCCTTATTTATTTATTTCATTTATTTATTTTTGGCAAGAAACTAAAACAAAATGGTGGTGGCTTTTCTCACTTTGACTTGAAGCTTCATGAAGCTTCATAACACCTTTGACAAAGTCTAAGCCATTTGGTTTTATTCTTAACCTAACCATTTTAACTAAACTCTAGTTTATTCTCTACACTTAACCATGGTTGCATTATGATAACCATCACTAGTTTTTCTATTATTCATAATTCTTTTTAATTCTTCTTCTTCATCTTCTTCATGAAGAGAAAAAGAAAACCTTTGCTTGAAATTTCTAAGTGATGATTCCAAGTGAGAAATCCAAATCAAAAGTGAACCCACTTCCTATTTTTTCATCCTTTACCACTTGCCATGTAGTATAGGGTGTTTTCTTCACAAGTTTCATGACTTGGTGAAGGTGGAGCTTGATCTTGAGTTGTCTCGACGTAGATCATCTTCGGCATCGAAGTCGACGACCTAGCCCGATCATTTCTCCGACGAAACCATCGCCAGAGTCCGGGATCCGATGATCGCAGCGGAGGGACGTCAACACGGAGCTAGAGAAGTGGAAGACCGGATCTACAAAGGTTGTAGTCACTTTCCTTTTTAGTTAAAGTTGTTAACTTGCATTGCATCGCCTATCCTCTAGTTAACGATCTTGCATAGGATTCTTAGGCACATGAAAAATTTGATTTTGGCATGTTTGATCTATTGTTTGAACCTCATGGGTGTGCCTAGAAACCCTACAGTGGTATCAGAGCCTAGCTAGAGCTTTAGGCGATGAATAGACGAAGTTAGAAAGCCGATCGAACCCGAAACCCTAATTTTCAACCCTCTCTGGACAATTTTCAAAACTGTGGATTTTTGTGAATTAAAAATGCTCAGAAAATAAAGCAGGAAATTCTAAGAGATACAGCAGAAAACGAACCCCTAACTCCACTAGATCGCCGCGGAACCGCGGCCATACCATGCTATTTACGGCGGTTCCGCGGCCATATGTACTGATTAGGGATTCAGGTTTATAGAGGAATGCCCGTTTCTGTTTCCTCTGTTCTCTGGGAATTTTTAATCTGCACTCAAGAGTTGAGTTTTCTGGGTTGTATTGGGAGTTCGTAGACTCGATCGGATTGTCTAATTTTGTCTATGTGTTTTTCCGGGTAATTTTAGAATATGTTAAAAAGTTCGACCGGATATAAATACCCACTTTTCCCCTGCCGGGAAATTTTCAATTGTTGGATTTTTCCGTAGTTTAATGACGTTCTAAGTAGTGCAAGTAACGCGATGGTCCCTCTAGAAGACAACAAACCTTAACTCGATTATGTGACCGTCTTGAACTGCCCTTTGAACCTTAGGGTTTGGGGCAGTACGGCGTGCCACATGTGAGGCGTTGGCTTGACCCTTCTACGGCTGGACCGTTGGTACTGAGGCATGAAGTGAATGTTTTTAAACTTATTTCATGTGTTGAGCGGTTTCGGGAAAGCTTGGGTGTTCGATTGTTCGATCGGAAAGTTTAACATTTTCTATTTATCCGGAATGTGATACAATATTTGGAATCCACAAGTAGTTATGAGATAACTGAATGAATGTTATAAACATAGTAGTTTAGTCTCACTTAATCGGTTGCCACGGGATTTTGATGTGATCAGAAGTCCGTCTCAATCACGTTGCGAACGCGGATACTCGCCGGTAAACTTAATAGACAGCCACACCCCAAAGCCCCGACCAAGTGACTGTAGGAGAACCCCGTCGCCGAAAGTATCCGTTCGGGTGCTCGCGGCAGCGGTGTTCCGCCTTGGTGTACTTCGTCGACGGCGTCGGGGGTGCGGCCGCCTACTAAAGTTTGCGACGAGCATTCGATCAGGATGTCGGGAATCTTGTTGAATTGCCCGACTTGATATTGAAAAGAGTTTTCGATAATGAGACTAAAATGCGGAGTTTATAATTGTTAGGCATGCGATGTCTAAGGTATTCATTTGGTTAAGTATGCGATGTCTAAAGAGGTTGCGGATTCCAACTATTGTAGTTTTACACTTTCTTTTCTGTGACCGTAAGTGTAGTATGTAGTGGTATTGCCGATTGTCGTTGCTATACGTCGACAACAATCGGTGTATGCATACTTACTTACGTTGATGACATGTGATGTTATGTGTTGCTGGATATGTTATATTGGATCGTCGTGTTCGAATAGTCGGGTTTTTTTTATGTGAGATGAGTGTTTTTCCTTTTCATTCATGTAAAAACTTGTATGTAATATTCTTTTATTGGGACACTTCCAGGTTGCGGATGATGTCACCATTTGTATATTATTTACTTTTCCGCATTAGGATAGACCCAAGGAGGGGAGCACAAGTAACCGGGTTCTAGGGTCCAGTGGGAGACCATCTCGAGGAGTCGAGTCCGGGTCTCCTAACCCTAGAATTGGTAGGGTTGCTTGCCGCTCTCGTAGGGGTCTAGGGGTGTGGGATTGGCTATTCATCACGACCGTGGAATCCGTGTTTTATTCAGGCTCAAAATAAAACACGGACGTCCTAATATATCCAATATTTCATATGATATTTTTCTGCTGCGTTATCTGTGATGAGATCATGTGATATGTTCAGATAGATTTATATATAGTATATATGATATATTATATAGACGTTGCTTATGTTTTACACCCGCGCTAGCCCTGCCTCGCTCTGGCGTTAGTTACCTAACCTAACGGTGCAGACGGGACATCGAGGCGAATGCGGATGGCATAAGCGTACGTTATATTTATCTGTGATATTTAGGTGGACTTAAATGATGGGACATTCATTAATGAGATTAATGAAAGAAAATAAACCTAATTGATGTTGTGGAATCGAATTTCAAAATAAAAACAGGTAGCTACAGTTCTTGCTTTGCATCGCGGTGTTCCTTGAAGAACATCCTGCACCTTATTCGATAAGGAAAGGACCGAGATCCCTTAACCGGGAGTGACTCCTTTAGCAATAACTGGCAGATGCTACAACCCTCAGTTTGTCTTTTGATTGCTTCTATAGTTTTTGCTTTGCACAGTGATATATATGATATATCCCGCACCTCATTCGACGAGGAAAGGGCCGACGATCCCTTCACCGGGAGTGACCCCTTTAGCAAAACTAGAAAAGCCTAAAAAACATTCCATTTAAAAACCATTTGATTCCGCAACGAGATCAAGTTCAAAGCGTTAAAGGTTTTCATAAAAACCATTCGCAACCCTTCGTCATTTTAGGAAGTAGAGTACTTAGTATTCGTGCTACGTTTGTCGACCATAGCCGAGGCGTAGTGTGCGGTAGCTAAGTGATGCCTTCCTACACCGCATATGATGCGATTAGTTAGGACAGTCATATGGCTTTGTTGACCTTAACCAAGGGTCATGTGGGTGGGTCTAATTAATCACGAAATGACGGGTAGAACTTGACTAGTGCTTATGATTTGTTGACCTTAGCCAAGGTCATAGGTACTAGGGGTAAAAACCTTTATCGGGAGTTTCAAGTGTTGAAATTTGCAATGAGATTGCATACCTTCTATATGATAGTTGGATCCCGATACCCACTGCGAGTAATTGTTACTCCTGAGAGAGTTTTGCACTTTACAATTAGCCGATCAAGTAGGTGTCTAGAAAGGTATCAACGGGGTTACGCCTCTGAGAAAACGAGGTTTACTGTAATTAGGTCCGTGCAAAAGCACGGGGAACCTCCCTTAAAGTACCGACACTGGCCTGGCTGAAAGATTGGCAAACTTGTAGAGTGTAATTAATCCCGGCTAGTCTTTCCTTTTAGGGTTTGGAGGAAGATTTGATAAAAACAGTCGGAGCCATCCTGATTAGATAAAATAAATAACCAATCTAATCTTGCAAGAGCGCACGCAGAGTGTTTTCTTCTCTCTCTCTCCAGGTAGCGACCATATCACGCCTTAATCAAGATAATAATATGGATGTATT
The DNA here is from genome assembly GCA_030015575.1 of Agapanthus africanus. Lineage (NCBI taxonomy): Eukaryota > Viridiplantae > Streptophyta > Magnoliopsida > Asparagales > Amaryllidaceae > Agapanthus > Agapanthus africanus. The sequence goes on from CM057337.1 coordinate 790,354,319, forward strand.
GACCGACCCCGCTTGTTATACTGAGCCGAGGAACGTTGGTCCCGCTCCAACTTATAATTGTTATAAGACAGAGCAGGAAATAGGGGAATACCCGAATTCCTATGCCGCCCAAACGAAGAAAGTGCATATGATGCATCTCCTTCGGGTGTGTTCATTATAAAGAACTGTTTCTCAGTGTCCTCTACGTCCTGGGTATCTGATACCAGATCAGGATCCCAGATATGTAATCTGTTACATAGGGCTACAGAAAGGCAGAGAACTGAGAATGGGTGATAAGTTTCATGAGACAGAAAACGGTGCAATTGTTGCAGCCAGGTCTGTTGGTCACTGTCACCCTGTATTACAAATACATTGATTCTGAACAAATGCTATTAGATACCGAACCTGATATACAAAATCATATCAATCTCTTTATTTATTAAAGAAGGATATAATTTTGTATTGATGGATAATGTTTTGAACATTTCCTATTTCAAAAAGTTGATTGGTTCAGACACGTTATCTAAAAGCATTGACGTTCTAAATCAAACTACAGTTCCTAGTATACAGAACACACGCAAGAGGAAGAGTTCAGAAATGAACGATTCCTTCTTGAGGTATTGTAGACTAGGTTATATCAATGCGACCTGACTGGCTGAAGTTACATTTTAGATGCATATTTAAATCAGTTTGAATTTACATCTTGTGAAACTTGCCAGTCATGTCACAAAGATTAAATGGCCATAGCTCTGTTTAATGGAAACAGAGAAAGAGTTAGTGAACTCTTGGGACTAATACATGATAATGTATGTAAGGTCCCCTGTCTGCACATGCCAGGATCGGTTCTTTGTACTTCATTATATTCTCTGATAGTCTCTCAAGATTCAGCCATATGTTCCTGTTGAAACATAAGTCCGAACCTTTTGGGATATTCACAGAATATAAGTTAGAAGTAGAGAACCAAAATACGGGTATAAGTATTATGTCCTATGATAAGATCAGGGAGGAGAATACTTGTGCATGGCATTCCTGGACTATTCTAAAGGAGAATGAGATTCTCTCTCAGTATTACTCCTCTAAATACACCACAGCACAACGGTGTATCAGGGCGGAGCAATCGCACCGTATTAGATATGGTGTGCTCTATGATGAGTACTACTGAGTTACCTATTTCTTTTTGGGGTTTATGCACATGAGAAGCTGCATATCTATTGAATTGGGTCCGAATCAAATCAGTGCCTACCACTCCGTATAAGATATAGTATGGGAAGAACCCATCTCTTAAACAAGTTAAGATTTGGGATTGTCCGGCCTATGTCAAAAGCAAAATCCGGATAAGATCGAGGCAAGGTCAGTTCTGTAGAACTGGAAAGGTTCCAGCTATACAAAACTGCAGCTGATGATTTGAAAGAACTAAAGGATTCAATAGTCCCCAACGAACCTCAGCCTCTCCGCCGAACTAGCAGGGTTCCTCATCCGCCTGAGAGATACTTCGGTTTCTCGATGACAGTGGGAGCGAGGAATGCATCATGAGATGATGACCCAACTAGTTTCGAGCAGGCCATCGAGAGTAGGGACTCTGAAAGAATGGCTGGATGCTTAGCGATCTGAGATGGAATCCATGTACACCAACAAAGTATGGACTTTGGTTGCTATATCTGAAGGGTTAAATTCCTATCAGGAGCAAGTATATCTTGAGAAGATTACTTGGTGTAGATAGAAAAGTTGAGACTTTCAAAGCTAGACTTGTTAAAGGTTTTCGTCATCGACCAGGCGTGGATAATGATGAAACCTTTTCCAGGGACTATGCTTAAGTCCATCCAGATCCTACTTACCATGGCTACATACCATGACTACGATATCTGATGGTTGGGTGTCATGATTGCTTTTCTAAATACTGATTTAGAAGAGAACGTCTATAAGTACACAGCCAGAGGGCTTCGTAAACAGTGGGAGCAGCGGAAACGTGTGCAAGTTGCTTTACAGAATAAAGCAGGCATCGCGGAGTTGGAACGTCTGTTTTGAAGTGGTAGTCAAAGTGTTTGACTTCATCAAAATGGCAGATGAACCTTGTATATACAAAAAGGTAGTAGAGTAAGGTGGTTATCCTCGTATTGTACGTAGACAACATACTCTTGATAGGAAAAGAGTTTCCTATACTGCGCTCGGTCAATCTCCTCTTATCATAAGGATTCTCCAAATAGGATAAAGGTGATACCTCCTAAATCCTGGGGAGAATCACTGGAAAAGTTCCAGGGTGATAAGGACGACTGAATGTCAGTCGCAGGCATTGTCTTTACCCTCGGTAAAGGGACGGTATGTTGGAAGAGTTCCAAGCTAGATACCGTGGCAAACTAGACGATAAAGGCTGGTAACATCGCTATTAAAGATACTACCAAAGAGGCAGTTTGGGTGTATATTGGTTCATGAGATGAACTGGGTTCCTACCATTGTATGACAATGGAAGTGTGGCTTTGGCCCAGAAACCCTGGTCCCATCAGTGACCCAGACATATTCTAAGGCAGCATCACCTGATCATGGAGATAGATGATCTCCAGGGTGATCGAGGTTAGGAGAGTAGACTCAGAGGACAACACGGCGGATCCACTCACAAAGGCTTTTTCCCAGAGAGAGACTTATATGGGATGGTTGAGTATGTGATAATGCAACCACTGCTACAGATGGCCCTAGTGCAAGTGGGAGATTGTTAGTTATATGTATGCCCTAGAGGCCATTACTGTACATTGGATGTATATTGTAGTGGATACTGGGACATATATAGGTAGGACTTTCTTGCTCGACATGATAGTACGCTATCTGGTTGCTCTTTATCTTAACATGTATACTATCTGTCTCTCTGTTACATGTTGATAAAGCCCTTAGGATGTGTACTCGACTTCCAGGACTATGATGCAGATCATACTAGTGGGGCCTGGGTAGTCCATGAGTACATCCTTCAATGTTCCTAGTCGTGGGAATATCGAGACGGGGCATCGATATTCCAGAGTAGACTAGCGTATATCTTCTCGACCCATGTGATGGGCGATGGATGATCCCATATCCATTGGTGTTTGACATCAGAGATGGTATGCGGGTGCTCAGTGGAGACTGGGTACACTGAACGGACTCGTCGAGAACTCCTAGATGGTATTATACCTTACGTCAGATGGCAGTTCTCTGGTGACACTGGTACAGCTTAGTCTGTTGACCCGAGATCGTCATAGAGTCTTGTGTGTCTCCCACCGTGCTTTGATTTCCACCCTACCACGGCTCTACTGAGTCATGCAAACAGGTGGTTTTTGGGTACAGTCCCGATTCACATGGAGGCAATGAGCAATAGGAGGGGATTTGTCTCTCCCGGTATTGGGGGTTGATGTTGCGCTATGCTCGACTGGCCATAACTGGAAATCCCTGGCCAGGGTTGCTGTGATATACTGGTAAGAGTTATCAGTAGTTTCACGATTGTTATGGACCTTACGTCGGCATGACTTATCAAGCTATTGGGGTCTGACGTTTACCACCCCTAGGCGAGATATGCGACATATCAGACGAACATACCAGACTGTACGGTAAGTGTTACTGGTTGGATTCATACGAGTGTGAGCGGGCTTGCTCATCGATCTTCTGATCGCTCAATACCCGGGTGGCCGTTACGTTTATCAGACCGCTTGCGGCTTGTGGGTGTTTGATATGATCATCACCTACTGCCGGCGTATTGACGAGTCTTTAGAGTCCTACACAGAGGTTTCCTGGCTCAAGCGAAACGAAATAGGAGCGCATATGAGATATGTGCGGGACCGAGAATAATGCGTGTATGTGATACCGTATTCTATTCTCGCAATGAATGTATCGATTGGTTGTATGCGATATAACCTAGTTATCGAATCGAGGATTGATTCGATAAGTCGATACATTGGATATTAATCAGTCATATGCGATATGACCGGATCGTTAAATCAAGTGTTGATTTAATGATTTAATGTATAATTATATATTTGATATATTACTTTGCATTAACTAGTATTGGTTCACTTAAGATGGATTTTCTCACTTGATGTGTACATTGTATAAATGATATAGTTTTGTGCACTAGTTTGTATCATGTTTGATGATACATGCAAACTTGGGTTTGTGTTTATTTTAAACCATGTTTAGTTAATGGTTAGGGTTTCATTTGCCTTATTTATTTATTTCATTTATTTATTTTTGGCAAGAAACTAAAACAAAATGGTGGTGGCTTTTCTCACTTTGACTTGAAGCTTCATGAAGCTTCATAACACCTTTGACAAAGTCTAAGCCATTTGGTTTTATTCTTAACCTAACCATTTTAACTAAACTCTAGTTTATTCTCTACACTTAACCATGGTTGCATTATGATAACCATCACTAGTTTTTCTATTATTCATAATTCTTTTTAATTCTTCTTCTTCATCTTCTTCATGAAGAGAAAAAGAAAAACTTTGCTTGAAATTTCTAAGTGATGATTCCAAGTGAGAAATCCAAATCAAAAGTGAACCCAGTTCCTATTTTTTCATCCTCTACCACTTGCCATGTAGTATAGGGTGTTTTCTTCACAAGTTTCATGACTTGGTGAAGGTGGAGCTTGATCTTGAGTTGCCTCGACGTAGATCATCTTCGGCATCGAAGTCGACGACCTAGCCTGATCATTTCTCCAATGAAACCATCGCCAGAGTCCGGGATCCGATGATTGCAGCGGAGAGACGTCAACACGGAGCTAGAGAAGTGGAGGACCGGATCTACAAAGGTTGTAGTCACTTTCCTTTTTAGTTAAAGTTGTTAACTTGCACTGCATCGCCTATCCTCTAGTTAACGATCTTGCATAGGATTCTTAGGCATATGAAAAATTTGATTTTGGCATGTTTGATCTGTTGTGGAACCTCATGGGTGTGCCTAGGAGCCCTACAGCAATACCATCAGTTACTGCCCTGACGGTGACCACCTCTCTACCTTCTCTCGCACCGTCTCAGATGCTGGAAGGTATGGATTTGTGACCCATCAGTTTTATCTCTCAACTGTTTAATTCATATACTGACGTTGCGTTATCGCGTTTTTGCAGGAGTCCTTTTTTACCACCTGTACCAAGTGCTGCATCCCCACTTCTCCTTCCCGTCGGAGATTGCTTCATCCAGTGGCGCTGGTGAATACAGCCTTCAATTAATGCTCTTTCTTTTACCGACAATGAAATCATTTCTGATTCTTCTTTGCCTTGATTGCAGTACTACAAATTGAAGGAGGAGATGGGAGATTAGTTGCAGCACTGGTCCTCCCGGCTTTGCCACCTGCTGCAGCTAGTATAGTAAATCCCATTGTTCATGAATCTCTTATATTTCTTGATCCGTCATCTGATTGTGATTTGTTTTGCAGCGGTCGCTTCAACTCCGGCCTCTTTCGAGTCTAGCATTATGATGCCGGCAGGCCCCTTCTCCAGACGTCCATCCTCAAAGGGTGCTGTGATGAGTCTGCGTATGCTGAGCGAATACGTCGAGGAGCTTGACGCGGAAGCTCCTACATCTGCCGCAGATTTCGCTGCTGAGGTCAATCCGATACTGGCGACGCTTGTAAATTTCCATAATGAAGGCGTCGTCGAGTCTTGGGTTAGTCACTGCAGGAAGATCGAGGCCTGTCTGCATCAGCTTGAACTTATGCATCTTGCCCCTGAGACTCAGGATTTGAACTCCCAGCGGGCCGCATTGGTTGAGCAAAGTGTTCCGTTCCTTCGCCATTTCGAACGAGAGGCAACTCTTAAGCGAAAGGAACGCGAGGCGACTGCTGCTGAATCTTCTCAACTGCGTGCTGAGGTTGCAGCTAATGTTGCCCGGCCGAACACCATTTTTAAAAGCCTTCAACGATGTATCTCTGACGGGCTGGTGTTAAGGAAGAAGCTTGATTTTAATGAGCAGGTCGCGCAGAGTCAGGAGGCTTCCTAGCAGGAAGTTGATCAGAAACTCTCATCCTGTTTGCAGCAACGGGCCCAAGTTGAAGCAGAGTTGGCCGTGGCGACTGATCGTGAGGAAGAGTTGAGAAAAGTGTGCGAGCAGGTAGCTGGTCTATTAAAGGCGCCTCCCTCCCAATAGCTGCTTTTATATAGGTTGAACACTTGTAATCTTTGAACAACATATATCCATTCTTTATTCTTTTATACGATTTGCCTTGTACTCAATTGAATTCATGAATAAAAGATACACATTTTTTTTGTTATACTGTTGCTTTTTTCTTCTTGCTGTGTTGTTGCTATGTGATTTTAGCAAGTGTGGTCTGTAGATAGTATATAGCTGTCAATCTTGGGCTCTTTGTAAGATGGTGATGGCTTAGAGAACAGGGTTAGGATCTGTCACCTAAGACTTTTCAACTTTATGAGCCGTGAGGGTCTCATAAAGAATTTTCTCCCTACCGGTCGAGAGGATCCCGTAGGTGTATTTTCTCCTTAGGAATCGTGAGGATTCCTAAGTGTGTTTTCTCTTGAAAGTCGTAAGGATCTCACAAGAGAATTTTCTTCCTTACAAGTCGAGAGAACTTGTAAGTGATTGATGAGTTGACCTACTCCCGAGTCAAAGCATTGCTTCAACAGGGAGGTCGGGGGTTGACTTTGATTGGTCTGTGCACCGCCGAGTCATGGAACTGGGAACTTTGCCGCAGCTCCTTATTGTTGACGTCATATATTCCTGCAGAGAGACTAATTTCTCTGCGGGTTGAAACGAATCGAGATGTTCTCGTCAAGGACGCTGGTTTCCCTGAATCGAGGAGGTTGCCAAGGATACTGATTTCCTCGGAGTTGAAACGAATCGAGATGTTCTCGCCAAGGACGCTGATTTCCCTGAATCGAGGTTGTTGCCAAGGACTCTAATTTCCTCGGAGTTGAGATGAATTGATGTATTCCTGCAAAGACATTGATTTCTCTACAGATCGACGCGAATCGAGGTGCTCTCATCCAGGACGCCGATTTTCCTAAATCGAGGAGATTGCCAAGGACACTGATTTCCTCGGAGTTGAGACGAATCGATGTATTCCTGCAAAGACACTGATTTCCCTACAGGTCGACGTGAATCGAGGTGCTCTCATCAAGGACGCTGATTTCCCTGAATCAAGGAGATTGCCAAGGACACTGATTTCCTCGGAGTTTAGACGAATCGAGGTATTCCCGTAAAGACGCTGATTTCTCTGCCGGTCGACGCGAATCGAGATGCTCTCGTCAAGGACGCTGATTTCCCTGAATCGAGGAGGTTGCCAAGGACACTGATTTCTCTTGGGTTGAGACGAATCGAGATATTCCTGTAAAGACACTGATTTCTCTGCGGGTCGATGCGAATCAAGATGCTCTCGCTAAGGACGCTGATTTCCCTGACTCGAGGTTTTTGCCAAGGATGCTGATTTCCTCAGGGTTGAGACGAATCGAGATATTCCTGCAAAGACGATGATTTCTCTGCGGGTCGACGCGAATCAAGATGCTCTCGCCAAGGACGCTGATTTCCCTGACTCGAGGTTTTTTCCAAGGACGCTGATTTCCTCGGAGTTGAAACGAATCGAGGTATTCCTGCAAAGACGCTGATTTCTCTGTAAGTCGACGCGAATCAAGATGCTCTCGTCAAGGACGCTGATTTCCCTGAATTGAGGTTTTACCAAGGACACTGATTTCCTCGGAGTTGAAACGAATCGAGGTATTCCTGCAAAGACGCTGATTTTTCTGCGGGTCGACGCGAATCGAGATGCTCTCGTCAAGGACGCTGATTTCCCTGAATCGAGGTTTTGCCAAGGACACTGATTTCCCTGGAGGTCGAAACGAATCGGGGTATTCCTGCAAAGACATTGATTTCTCTGCTGGTTGATGCGAATCGAGATGCTCTCGTCAAGGACGCTGATTTCCCTGAATCGAGATTTTGCTAAGGACACTGATTTCCCTGGATGTCGAAACGAATCGAGGTATTCCTGCAAAGACATTGATTTCCTTGCAAGTCGACGCGAATCGAGATGCTCTCGCCAAGGACGCCGATTTCCCTGAATCGAGGTTTTTGGCTGACTTGTTTCCAAGACGGAGCGTTGATCCGGTGGGGAAGTCATTGGTTGACTCTAGGTTATCTGTGGACCGTAGAGTCTTGGAACTGGAGACTTTGCCGTGGCTCCAATTGATGGTGTATCATTTGTGTCCTGCTGGAATGAGGAGGCACACCGTTGTTGGTCTTCGGGACGTAGATGTGACCATTGAGATTTGGAACTAGGGACTTTGCCATGGCTCCGCTTCGTTGCGACTCTGAGGTCGGTTGTTGACGTCACGTCTACATCTGGTTCGAGTGAGGAGTAACGCCGTCGGTGATCTCTAGGCTGTCTGTGAACCGTCGAGATTTGGAACCAGGGGACTTTGCCATGGTTCCGTTGTTTTGACCCTGGGGTCGTTTGTTGACGTCGCATCTGTATCCTCCTAGAGTAAGGAGAAACGCTGTTGGTGATCTCTAGGCTGTCTGTGAACTGTCGAGATTTGGAACTAGGGGACTTTGTCGTGGCTCCGTTTGTTGATGTTGCGTCTGCATCCGATTGGAGGGAGGAAGAACGCCGGTATTGATCTCTAAGTTGTCGATGTTGATGTTGAGACCCTGAAGCTAGGGATCTTCCTTCACTTCGTTTGTTGACATTGTATCTGCAATATTGCAACGAATGTCGAGATTATCTTTAGGTTGTCTATGAACCATCGAGATTTGGCTTCGCTTTGACGAAGCCTAGTGGGACGATATGGTTCCCTTCTTGTTTGTGCCCATGGATTGTATACAGGGGTCAATGTGACCTCACCTGCAGGGCAGAAAGTTTCATTTCATTTCACTTTTTATTTCTTTCCACGATGCTCTATCATTTCAGCTTTTTATATCGCGAAAATCGCGATTGCCCAATCATTTCGGTTATTTTTCGTGGTGCCCAATTATTTCAGCTATTTGTTTTATTTTTACTCGCTGCTTTTTATTGCGAGTTGCCTAATCATTTCGGCTATTTTGTATGCATACATTTTTACTTGCTGATTTTGCTGCAAGTTGCCCCATCATTTCGGCTATTTCATATGCATTTTTGGCTCGCTGATTTTTTATCGTGAGTGTGGAACTTGGAATCTGGTGCCAATCTCAGCATCAGCATCGCTACAACTGGAATATTGCCAGGAGCAAATCATCATTTGCCATGAAAGGACTTGGAATTTGATACCGATTTAGGCATCAATATCGCTACAACTGGGATATTGCCAGGAGCGAATCATCATTTGCCTCTTTCGATGTCGAACAAAGATGGCTTAGCAAATATGGTTAGGATCCCGTCGACTAAGGCTTTTGACTTCATGAGCCGTAAGGGTCTCATAAAGGTATTTCTCCCAGCGAGTCGTGAGGATCTCATAGGTGCGTTTTCTCCTTAGGAATCGTGAGGACTCCTAAGTGTATGTTCTCTTATAAGTCGTAAGGATCTTACAAGAGTGTTTTCTCCTTATAAGTCGAGAGGACTTACAAGGGCCGTTCACCGTGTAGACATATCCCTAGTCACGGATGGGACTTTGTTAGGGAAATGTTTTTTTGCGCCCGTGGATTGTATACAAGGGTCAGCATTGAGCCGCTTGTAGGGCAGTATCGGAGGTTGTGGGGGCTGCTTAAGAACAGGTTCAGATCCCTGTAGCTTAAGACTTTCAAATCTTATGAGTCGTGAGGGTCTCATAAGAAGGTTCTTCTTACGAGTCGTGAGGATCTCGTAAGTGTAATTTCTCGTTAGGAATCGTGAGGATCCCCAAGTGTGTTGCTCCCTTGTGAGTCGTAAGGATCTCACGTAGGTGGTTTCTCCTTACAAAGTCTAGAGGACCCTGCAAGTGTCTTTTAACGAGATTACGCCCTTTCGGGTTTTTACAAACACTTGCCGGTAGCCCTGCTGTTTTTACTCACGGAGCCCTTTCGGGTTTTCATCCTTGCCTATTTTGCTTATGGACATATCGTTTTCTCTTTCTTTTTTTTATTCTTTCTATTTTTTTGTGTCAGCCTTGGGATGCTGCAGTCCACAGTAGTTTATCGACGTCTCGGTCAACAGCTAGTTTTAGGACATGGTGGTCCATTGTTAGTTTAAGGACGTTTCGGTCCGTTGTTAGTTTAAGGACGTTTCGGTCCTCTCTCCTTTGAGGCGAAGTTTCGCCGGATGCTATATGAACAAGTAGGTTTCTCCTTGATAGACCTTGTCACATAATCTAAGGGTTTTGGCACTGCTCCTGCCCCCAGCTCCTCTACGTTATCTCCTAACGTCGAGTGAGCTGCTTTGTTACTTAACGACAAATGAGCGATCATATGGCAACTTGCCACATAATCTTCGGATTCTTCTGACAAGTCGTCTCCCTCATCATTGTCGTTATCTTCATTCTCAAGGATGTGACTGAGGAACTCTTAAAGCGTGACTGGGGTTCGCGCCCTCTGGTTGTATTCTTTCAGCGCGTCAATATGCTTTTGCAGATCCGTGCGCTTGTCGTTAGACAACGCGGGCTTTTTGGTCTTCTTCTTTTCTTCGAAGACTGTGACAGCTGGGCCCGAATGTTTTGTCCACCATCACTATTAATTCCTAATGTTGGGCATGGTTTCAGCATCTCCTCGATGATCTCAGGCTCTAGCGGGCTTTTCCACCTGATTGCTGGACATGTTTGAAGATCTTTCGGCATTCTTTTAGTTTTTGCCGGAAGAACAACTTCCCATGGAGCTTCCTCTATAAATGAGCACGATGCCCCCGACATGTCCATCCTTTTCTGAGCATGTGGTTGTGGTAGGTTCACCTTCCAATTTTCAGACAACACGAACTTGCCTTGCTGGTATTGGTCTTCAACCCAATTTTTGAAGACGTAGCAATCTTCGAGTGGATGGCCCAATACTCGATGGTAAGGGCAGTAATTGGGATCGTTGACGTCATTCGGTTGCGGTGGGTGTCTTGACTCCGGTATAATGATGAGCTCATTGCGCACTGCCAGTTCGAACAATCTCCTTGTTTTATCTCGGGGAAACGAGTAAGGACGTCTCAACTTCTCATCGAGGGATTGCCGCTTGTTGCTTTGGCGAACAACCGCTCTCGGGCCACTCGGTTGTTGTTGAGCGTTGGCGACAATGATCGCTTTCCCTTTTCCTTTTTCATTTCGAGAGTCTGGCTTTGGAGGAGACGGTCTATGACCCATCTGGTCCATTTGGGCCAGTTTGTTGATCAAGACCTGGAAAGTGATCGGCTTGAAGAACATCATGAACTGGGAGATAGTTGCGTGAGGGTCGAGAGTTCCCATGAACATACCCACCGCCGATGCTTCTTCGATGCGTTGTTCGCACTTCGACCATAGATTCCGCCATCGTATGGCGTATTGGACCCACGTTTCGCCTGACTTCACCCTGGCATTGATCAATGCCGTTATTGGGGTGCGTTCACTAGCACTCGCGAATCGCTGGGTGAACAACAACTCCATTTCTGCGAAAGTTTTGACGGAGTCATTTGGAAGTTCGGAGTACCACTCAAACGCCGTCTCCGACAAGCTGCCGACGAATTGGGGAAGTAAAAGTTTATCATCGCCACCGGTATTGCCACAGAGGGCCCTGAACTGAGCGACATGTTGATAGGGATTGCCTTTTCCCTTGTACACGTGGAATTTAGGGATCGTGTAGCCCAGCGGGTACTTTATCTGATCATACCAGCCTGGATACGGTCGCCCAGTTTTGATAACTTGGCCGGTTGCTTCATTTTCCTGGTGAACTCGTATTTGCTGAGCAATATAGTCATCCAGGGCAGCTTTAGAGATTGTCACCTCCTTGGCTGTTGACAGAGCCGGCAGAGGATTCGATGTTTCTCCTTTGTCATCTTCAATAATGATCGGAAGGTCTTCGGCTGGAGGATCTGGCTGTAACATCATCCCGACCATGTCTTAGAAGAGAAATGCCATTCGCTTTATGTTAGCCGCTAGCTCTGCGGCTTCTTTGTCCTTCTTTTCGAGGATTCTGCGAAGGAAGTCAGCATCAGTTTCTTGTTCGTGACGCTGTTCTGATGATGCCTCCGGGCTTTCTTTTGGCCCGGTGTGTGCGGCCATCGCAGTTAGCATTTCCTGAAGCTTCTGCTGCTATTGTTCCTGAGCTCTTGTGATGGATCGGGTGAGTGGTCGGTGACCCGTAGAACCGCGGCTATCCTCTTTCCCGGATGCCATATAAATAGTATGGACCGTTATGCCCCCAGATTTGGGGCGTTTAGTCTCGGCGTCTTTGCGATCTGCCATAGTTATAGAGGCTTTCTCTGGCCTCCTTCTTTTCTGAGTGGTCGACGTTGAGGGGGCCGTTTCGGCGGGCACCCAGGTGGTTGTCGTCCGTTGTGTTTTAACAGGACGGTTCTCTTCCTTCTGAGCCTTCAGCTTCTTCTGTCGGCGGAGATAGTCCTGATCGATTACCGATTCCTGGACCCGTCGCCAGACTTTGTAAACTTTGGAGGACAGCCATTGAGGAGACTGGTCCAGCTTCATTTCTGTAACATTCTTCACCGGAAGGGGAGATCTTTTCAGTACGGTGGAAGGAGAATTCCTACGTACCTTGTTTAGCAGCTCAAAACTGTTCCCGGTTGGAACACAGCATTAACTTCCACCGTTGGAGTTGGTGGAGTTAGCCCAGAGGGGGAGTTGCCCCCAGCCATCCTTACTCAGCGCCAGTGACGACGTCGAGCGTGTCGAGCTGATGGAGTCGGTTCGGTGGTGGGGATGGATTTATCTTGCCCCCTGTCCAGGTAAGGGACTGCTGCTGGCGTCAGCCTGTTGAAGACTGATGTCCGTCGAGACGTAGTATTCAATCGGTCGAAAACAGACTTCTGAGCAGGGACAGGAACCGTAGTGGAAACCGGAACAGCCAGTCTTGTAAAAACTGACCCTTTGGTAGGGGAAGCCGCCTTGACGACTTCAGGGGCAGGAATGGCTATCCTCTTCGGAACAGCCTTCTTCGGGATTGCAGGCTTCATCATGGGCCCGCATGGACTTTTGCCCAATCTGGCGAAGACCGAGGAGCTGGAGCTAGATGACCCGTTGAGAGGGTCCGCAGTAGTTGCAAGCCGATCAAAGACCGACTTCTTAGGAGCTTCTGGTGTTGGCACAGGAGTGGTGAAGCTCGTTGGCAGGAGCATGGTCCCGAAAAACAATCCTGTGGTGGCTTGAGTGACCTGTTCCACCGGCATTGTGAACAGGGAGGCTGCTTGAGGCCCGTAAGATATGCTTTCAGATGAGGCGGAGCTTGGGTTGCAATTGCAGTTGGAACACTTTGCACAAGTGAACGCCATTGATCCTTCGTTTTCTGTACCAAGCAAAACGCCAAATCTTAGTAACTCGAACCCAAGGGCAACCATTAGCAAACCGCGATAGGTTTGCGAACACGACACACGAAGTGTGGAGTGGAAAGAGGTAAAGGTCCCACCGGACGTGCCAGAATCTGTTCCCCTCCGAATCACGGAGACGCGACCGCGTAGGTCCGTCTTGCCTGAAATTCGGGGCAGATGCTAATTAGTGCTATCCGTCCACCTCTCCGATGATGCCAAGTTGATTTATGGCACCATGTATCGAAGGTTTAAACGGATGCGACTGATGTAGCAGACTTCGTCAGATCCCCCTTCGTTTGAGGGGTTTTTGATTGTGGGGACACTCTTCCCTGCAGGCGCAAGCCCCTGCAGTTAATTACGCCACCGCATCGCTGTAACAACTTTCTCCTTCTCCAGATGGTCACTTCGTGTCGTGGGTGTTTTTTCTGTGTTTGGTTTCCCGTGGATTGTATACGGAGACTAATTTATGTTGTCGCCCGTAGGGCGTAGACTAGTCCAAATCCGTATCTTTCTTAGATTTGGGTTTGGGGGCTTGGGTTTAAGGATACGTTAGCCTCATTTGAGACTAAGATCAACTTAAACGTTTGTTAAGGATACGTTAGTGTAATTTTAGACTAAGATCAACTTAACGGGATCGTTTAGATCCGACAAGAGAGAAATTGGACTCTATTGTTTAGTTTAGTGACATTGCGGTCGATAATTAGTTTAAGGACATTACGGTCCATTATTAGTTTAAGGACATCTCGGTCCAATGTTAGTTTAAAGACATCGCGGTCGAGGTTAAGGACATCATAGTTCATGGGTTTAAGGACTCCACAGTCCAATGTTAGTTTAAAGACATCACGGTCGAGGTTAAGGACATCATAGTCTGTGGGTTTAAGGACTCCACAGTCCAATGTTAGTTTAAAGACATCACGGTCGAGCTTAAGGACATCATAGTCCGTGAGTTTAAGGACCCCACAGTCCGATATTAGTTTTAAGACATCACGGTCGAGGTTAAGGACATCATAGTCCGTGGATTTAAGGACTCCACAGTCCGATGTTTAGTTTAAAGACATCACGGTCGAGGTTAAGGACATCATGGTCCATGAGTTTTAAGGACCCCACAGTCCATAGAAATGTGTGGTCGCCGGGACCCGTCACCTCTCTGAAAACGTTGAAGGATTACAACGATAAATATCAGAGGAGTAGCGAGATGCACCCTCGAACCATTGTGAATTGTTTGAAAGATCTGTAGCCCAGTTTGGGACTAAGATCTGTTGAATATTTATGAGCAGATGTGCTCAGTTCAATATAGGTTGAGGACTTATGGCCAGAGTTGGGCTAAGTCCAATTAAAATGTTTAACATTTTTTGTTGTTTTGGCTGTTAAGCCTTTATTTGGGCTCGGCCCATTTAATAATGCTAAGCATTGAGTTCTGACATCTTTTGTCTTCATCAGAACAAAATGTGTTCTGACAATGCGCCACGTGGCGCGCCAGGCGCTTTGCGCCAGTTAAAGAGCGCATTGCGCTTCTGTCGGGTAGCGCACATGAAGAAGACACGTGTCGCGCTTAGCGCTAGTTCATTAGCGCATTGCGCTTTTAATTTATGAGCGCTCTGCGCTAGTCTGTTGGCGCGCCAGCGAGTGACACGTGGCGTGCTTGGCGCTGAGCGCCGGCCCATGAGCGCAGTACGCTGTTTCAGAAGTGCAAAGCGCAGATTGTGTCTTTGGTTGACACGTGGCAGTTTTTGGCGCTGAGCGCCGGTCTAATGAGCGTAAAGTCGCAGTTCATGAGTGCAAGGCACTTTTCAGTAGCGCAAACCGCATTTCATCAATTTTAAGATCAATGAATAGATTTATGTTCTTCAAAGGAGGCTTTGCCTCAAGATCCAAGGACAAAAGTTCTTGTTTTTATAAAAGGCTCTGCCTTTATAAATCAAAATATCCGTGAGTGAAGTATTTTACTTCTTTTTATTATTTTATGATTAGATCTTTGATCTTTTCTTTTTTATTAAAGACCTTGGTCTTTTTTAGATCTCTGATTTTTTTAGAAGATGGTTCTTCTTTTTATGAGATGGTTTCATCTCTGTTGTTCAAGAACATAGTTCTTTTCATTGAAGATGAAGAAACATCTTCTTTTTTCTAAGAGCTTGCTCTTCTTTTGCTCAACGTTTTCAGAGGGTTTTCTCTCTCTCTTTTTCTATCATTTCTATATCTTTTAGACTTGAAGTCTAGGGTCCTTTATATAGGGCCAAATGATTTGTTAAATCAGTTTTAAGAGATCTTTCTCTGATTGATTTGGGAATATTTCCCACCGTTGGATCTTTGATCCTAAGGATTCTGTTTTACAGAAGATAATCTTCTTGTTTCAATAAGATTGAAAAATCTTTCCATAACAGAATTTTAGTTCTGATTAATTAATAATTTATTATTAGTAGATCTTTTGATCTGACGGTGGGGAAATTTTTAATTCCAGCGCTGGCGCACCTTGCGCTAGCGCACATACGTTCGACACGTAGCACGCAGCGCAGAGCGCAGTGCAATAGTGCTAGCGCACCTGTGTCTGACACGTGGCGCGCAGCGCGCAGAATCTGAAGCGTTGTTTAATTTAAATTTTGAATTTTTAAAACAGAGCTTTGCTCTGATTGGGGGTGCGCCGCCTAGGGCGCAGCGCACCTGGCGCCAGCGCGTCTGCGCTTTACACGTGGCGCGCAGCGCACAGGATCTGAAGCGTTGCTTCAATTTAAATTTTGAATTTTTAAAACAGAGCTTTGCTCTGATTGGGGGTGCGCTGCTTAGGGCGCAGCGCACCTGGTGCCAGCGCGTCTGCGCTTGATACGTGGCGCGCAGCGCACAGGATCTGAAATGTTGCTTCAATTTTTGAATTTTGAAATTCAAAACAGAGCTTTGCTTTGATTGGGGGAAACAAGATGCTCCTGTATCGAAGAGTGCTAATGCAGGAAGTGAAGCTACTAAGATTGTACCTAAGGTATGTGGGATATGTTTTAGGTATAGGGAAAAGTATGTAGATAAGTAGCAAGACTGAAAGAAAAGTTGAGAAAAGGGTTACCAGTGATAACTTGGCCAGTGGCCTCAGCTTCTTCCACGGTCATCGTGAAAGCCTGTCGCCGTGGTACATTCCTCCTGGCCTGAGGAGCATTCCTCGGAACGTTCCTTTGAGCTTGATGGAACTGACGAGGAGGAGTTGCGACTTGTGGTCCTCTAGGTGGTGGAGCAGGTAGTGCAAGTCTTGGAGCAGGTGCCTGAAGGGCTGGTCGCTGCTGGTAGGAGATTGCTGGCCTGGGTGCAGCAACTGGGTTTTGTCTTTGGGGACAAGACCCAATATCATGAGTAGCTGAGCCGCAGACTAAGTAAAGTCGGTTGGCTCGTCGGCAGCCTTTCATCATATGTCCAGCTCTCTTGCAGTAGGTACAAAAGGCTGGGCTGGGACGGTTGTTCGGTACTCCCGGTCACCTTGGCACAAAAGGTGGCCTTGACGAGGCTCCTCCTGCCATCTGGTTGACAGGGCGCTTAACTCATGCAGACTGAGGTCTGCCCCTTGCCTTTACCACTGCCTTATAACGGCGGGCCGCTTTCAGAGTCGATTCATGAGTCGGAAAATCTCCTGTTGCTAGTGCAGCCTGGATTTCCGAATCCAAACCTTGTTGAAATCGACGGGCTCTGATCTCATCCGTCGGTATCAGGTGTGCCGCAAATCTGTTAAAGTATTGTGTTCGCTGTGTATTATGTGATATATTGAACAATTCGAATTACCGAGACATATCTTACCGACTGAGCATGGTGAACTCAGCGTCATATTCATCTACTGACTTGGTCCACATTGAACCTTGTTGCAGATAGATGAACTGTTGTTCCATGTCGAACCTGGCAGTCTCAGGGAAGTACTTTGCGTCGAACATGTCGCGGAAAGTCTTCCATTCAATGGGTTATTCAAGACGGCTTTCTTCCGCCTTCCACCAGTTCCGTGCATTGTCCGTTAGCTGTAATTTTGCAACACGAATCCAAGCTATTTCTGGCACTTGTGCTGCCGCCAGATCATCTTCGATACTCTGAGCCCACTCCTCAGCTTCCAGGGTCTCTCTTTTCCTGCAAACTGTTTGGGGTGCAAAGCCCTGAATTGCTTCACCCCAGGTGCTTCTGCCTCGGGACGGTTCATTAAAAGAGCAGTATGCTGCTGATGTCCCTCTAGGAGACTACGGATCGCCTCAAGCAAAACCGTCTGCTCGTTGAGCGGAGCAGGGACGGCAGGTGTGATTAGTAGTGGAGGTGGAGTGTTGTTGAAGTTGGTGCTGGTGTTGTTTGGGGAATCCATAACCATGAAGAAAAATTTGGGTTAGGACAGATTCAAAGTATATGAAATGATAAGATTCAAGAAATATGAATTGTAAAAAATGTTTTAGTTGCTGGTTCTTGTGTTATATTGCTTAGGTTGTTCACGCAGAACAGAACAACATGGTAGTATTCTATACAGCCCTGACCTGCATGAGTCACCAACAAAACCTGTCACGCCCCGCTTCCTAGTGTACGGGCAGAGGACGCGACTGGCCGCTACGTATTTACTGTGAAGTAAATACGCTAAGCGTATCTAAGCAATATAAATATAAATGCACAAGAGACAAGATATAATAAAACAACAACTTTATTTATTCACATTCTTTTTACAATACATGGAAAAGTAAATAGATGGAATAAAGCGATGCCTAAACAGTGGCATAACAGAAATGAAAAGTACTGAAATAAAATGTGTACAATGAAACTAAAGCTCTGGGTTGTAGGCAAGATGATCCAAGTCCTCGCTGGTAGGATCGATCTCCTGAGTGTCCAGATCACCTGACAACATTCCAAAGAAGAAAGAGAAGGAATGTCGTCAGCGAACAATCGCTCGGTATGTCCTAAAGGTAAGGGAGAAATAGAATAGACAGAGAGTAAGAGAGAGAGTGTAGCTTTTACAGTTGTATTATATTGTTATATTGTTGTAATTGGTGTTAGCGCTGTTGTTTGTAGCTTGGTACAGAAGGATGCCAGTGTATACGAGAGGAGTCTCAGTAGACCAGAGACTAAGGTGAACGGAATGTACAAGGAACCGTTATCCCACGGTATAACAACAACGGAATATAGGTTAGGTGTCTTAAATCTTGTAGTCTCGTGCCACTTCTAACACCTTCCGTACCAATCTACCCCTTAAACCCCGCGATGTCTTGATTGTATTGTTTTGTGTTGTATTGTAAATTGTATTGTCTTGTATAGATGGATGACTTGCCGAAACCATGATATCAGTAAATGGATGTAACTGGAGAATCATATAAATAGAAGTATATCCATGGTTCGGTTCAGTCAATACAGAGTAAATAGATTGAATATATGTATTCATGGATTCATGTTGAATTGTAGTTGTAGATTGTACTTGAATCATATTCAAGTCAGATTAATTATAATAAGACTCAGTCTGAGTCAGAATAATTAGAAAAGAAATTGAATCCTGAATTAAGTTTTGATGTTATCGGTAACCGCTACACATGGGCGGCAGGATTTGTGTCTTTTTCAAAGACGATTACCGTGTTGATAACACCGTTGTTAAGTTGTCTACCTTAAATACGTAAGCACCCACTTCTCCGGCTCCCTGAGGCTCAAGAGATTGAACCCGCTTAAACCTATATTTACTAGGGTCCTTATTATAATTTATAAAACTTGAGGGGGTTATATGTAAAAATATTTTTGTATAATTTTCAAAATTCACCCCAAATATTTAATTATCGTCTTTAAAGTTGTCATAGATATAGATTTTATATTTGTGATGTTTATAGTGAAAAGAACCTAATTTCATAATATAGGGTATTTAATTGTCATATTGAACTTGTATGGAATTTCATGGTATTTTCATGTAAGGTAATTCTTGTGATTTAGAAAAGTTGGAATATTTATAATATATCAAAAATAGATATTTTTATGATACATATATTTATATATATATTTATTTATAAAAATAATGTTAATTTATTATTTTCTAGAAATATCATTTTCTTAAGATATTTGTATTTTAAATCTCTCGAGACGAATGCTCTTTGCGGAGGTCTGCATCTCGCACTACTAAGCCCGAGGATGTACGATAATCCACACCATCCCGAACGGTTTCCCCAAAATGGGTTGTAGCGGCGCTTTGCAAAGATTTGTAAAAAATACGTATCTTGTAGAAAACGGTTTTTAATAGTAAATGGTGTTTATATGTAAAGTTTCATTTTTCCGTATTTTATATTCCTGAAAGGTATTGTGTTATATTGCATATGAGTGTTGTGAGGAGATAGGTCATTACCTCGTGATCTAATTAAAGGTATAACAAGATTTATGATGTTTTAAAGGTAGAAAGTAAACTATATGATATTTTATTGAAAAAGACCCGGAAAAGTTACGAAATGAAATATATTGCCATGAAACTTGTTCAACATGTTTGTTAATGATTAATAGTCAACATGTAAGGGTTTGGTATGTTTGTATTTAAGAAAGGTTGAATTTTTAGGAAGAACCGAATCGGAAATCGGATTAACTCCAATTCCGTCGGGTTTTAGTAATACGGGTTTTTAGAAAAGAATAGAGGAGAGAGAGGTGGGACTTACGGGTTTATAGTATGGAGAAGAGGGAGAGGAAGACGTAGGAGGCGCCAGTGCGTCGTTTCGTCGCCGGGAGCTCGTAGGGTCGTCGTTGGAAGATCGCCGGAGTTTTTGCTCTTCGCTAACTCCACTTGTACACAAACTTTCTAGAGGAATTTCTTGAGAGTTTGGACAGAATTATGAGTGAGGGGTGTGTGTCTAGTGGTGGTATTTATAGGGTAAAGCTAAGGTTTAGGGTACGTGAAAGGGTGTAAAGAAAAATGTATTAAATTGTATTAAAAATAGGGTTTAATGGAGTTTTTACTCTCTTTGTTAACGTGCATGTAAATTAAAGTATACAGAGGAGTTAGGAATACAAAAAGACAGAAGTTTCATGAAGGGAGTCGGCCGATCCGGGGTGAATCGGCCAGCGGTGGCGGCCGAGTTGGCCTGTCCGCCGGCCGAGTCAGGCCGAGTCGGGCTGGGGTCAGTCGCCGTGGGTCCGCCGTCGGTTGGTCTACTCCCCGGAATATTTTGTTTTATATGTGCAGTGGAGTTTTTACGAGTTATACACGTGTAGACCCTTGGACTTCTAAAAATTTAAAAAGAAAACAATATTAAAAATAATGTAGGGGATGTGATTTGAACTCTGGTGCTTTGGTCCAGCAATGCAAGGTCTTACCAATGAGCTACAAGCTCTTTCTTGCTATTAAGAAACAAAACAATTACTTATAGTACTCACAGTAAATGCAAATATCCCAAGTATATATTAACTTTTAAACAAATTTTTGTACACTAAAATTGGAGTTGTTGCAGTCTACCCTCCTTACAAAAATTTCGTCCTCGAAATTTACAAATTTTATTTTAAGGACTAGTGTACAAAGAGGTGAGGATATCTTGCACGCATCTCATCTTCTCTTTTCCAAGTTGATTCTCCTGAAGTGTCTTTTCTCCACATCACTCGAACCAAGTTGACTTCCTTATTCCGTAGTGACTTCATTTTCCTATCCAGGATCTCCACAGGTTGTTACTCACAAGATAAGTCAGGCTATACAGTGAGCTCTGAATGATCGAGAATATGGCTGGGGTCACTCATATACCTTCTGAGTTGGGATATGTGGAACACATTATGCACTCCTTCTAATGAAGGTGGAAGTGCTAAGCGGTATGCCACTTCACCGACTCGTTCGAGTATGTCGAACGGTCCAATATATCTCGGACTTAGCTTACCCCGTCTTCCAAATCGGATCACTCCGCGATTTGAAGATATCTTTAAGAATACGTGATCTCCTGGCTGGAACTCCAAATGACGTCGCTTTGCATCAACCAGTGCTTCTGTCGATCTTGGTCTATGCGCATTCTTTCTCTGATAGTACGAACCACATCAACAGTTGCTACAACCATTTCAGGTCCAAGAAGTTTTCTATCTCCGATGTCGTCCCAACTTAATGGCGATCGACACTTCCTTCCATATAGTGCTGCAAAAGGTGACATTCCTATGCTTGCTTGATAGCTGTTGTTGTACGAAAACGCCACAAGATGTAGGTGATCTTCCCACGATCCTCCGAAGTCTAACATACACGCTCTGAGCATATCTTCCAAGATCTGAATAGTTTGCTTAGACTGACCATCTATTTGTGGATGATAAGCCGTGCTGAAATTCAGACTTGTTCCTAAGCTTGCTTGCAGACTCTGCCAAAATTGCGATCGGAATCTGGTGTCATGATCGGAGACAATGCAGACCGGTACTCCATGAAGTCGCACAATTTCCTGTATGAGTTCATGGGTATCAAAGATAGTACATATTTGAAGAGTTTAAATCTTAAGTAGATTATTACCTCCATGTACTTCTTTGCTAATGTCTCAGTTGATTGGCCAACTTGAAATGGGATGAAGTGAACCGACTTTGTGAGTCGATCCACAATGACCCATACCGCATCGTTACCCTTTGTGCTGCGAGAAAGAGCAGTCACAAAATCCATTGTGATGTGTTGCCCCTTCCATTCTGGGATTGGTAACGGTTGAAGTAGTCCAGATGTCCTGTGATGTTCAACCTTTACTTGTTGACACACCAAGCATTTAGTGACGCTTCTGGCTACTTCACGCTTCATTCCATGCCACCAGTAATTCTGACGTAGATCTTTGTACATCTTTGTACCTCCAGGGTGTACTGAGTAGGGAGAGCTGTGAGCTTCTTTCATTAACTCTTCCCGAGCAGAACCTTTTGGTACACATAATCTGCTGCTGTATCTCAAAGATCCGTCTTCATGGATGATGAAGTTTGTTCTGAGTCCATTCTCCACTTGTTCTCTGATCTTTTGCAACTTAGCATCACTTGCTTGAGCTGCTTTGATCTGGTTGACAATAGTAGATTGAACTTGTAAATTCATCAAACTTGAAGCGTTATCTGGCATGGTTACTTCAATCTCCATCTGATATAAGTCTTGTTGAAGCTTCCACTGAGCGATGAGATGCATTGGTAATGGTTGGTGACTAAGAGCATCTGGAACCACATTCACCTTCCCTGGGTGATATTGCAGGTTGATGTCAAAGTCCGCCATGAGTTCTAACCATCGTTTCTGCCGCATATTAAGCTCCTTCTGAGTAAACACATACTCAATTTCACGCGTTCGCTGCGGAAGCTCGTAATGTAAAACTTAGATTATCGGCTGATGGATTGAAACCGTTTAAAAGAGGTGCACTCACAGTGTATGGCCCGTTACACTAGTAGTTTATAACCTCCCGCCATGGATGAGTATAAAACAATTTTACATCCAAATGCCTATGTTGATCCGCGGAAGCAACTCTCCTGGCATTGATATCGATGTTTATTTGAAGCCGTTGATCGATGAGTTGAATGAG
This sequence comes from Agapanthus africanus, assembly GCA_030015575.1. Lineage (NCBI taxonomy): Eukaryota > Viridiplantae > Streptophyta > Magnoliopsida > Asparagales > Amaryllidaceae > Agapanthus > Agapanthus africanus. Next base: position 790,377,082 of record CM057337.1, read on the forward strand.
CTATGGGAGACCGACATCGTTGCTTATGTTGTCCTCAGAAAGGAGAGATTCATACTGCGCGTGACATTGCTTCGGACAATAAACAATTTCCTGGCATATGCCATGTTGTCGGGATAGAGTATGAAAGGTCATCGTGCTTGCCCCTGTTGTCAAGAGAACACCGTCTGTGAAATACCGGTAAATTAGATTTCCTGTTACACTGGACATCGTCATTGGTTAGATGTTGATCATTCTTATCAATGCAATAGAATCAAGTTCAATGGTGAGCAGGAGAATCGGCCCCCTCCTCCTGAGCCAAATGGGATAAAGGCGTTTGTGGACGTAGAGCACATCAATATCGTTTTTGGTAAGAAACATAAGCATACTATTCCGAATGAGATATCAAATAACTGAAGAAAGAGATCTATATTTTATGATTTGCCGTATTGGAGATTTCTTAATCTTCGCCATAACTTGGACGTCATGCACATCGAGAAGAATGTCTATGAGCTCTTGCTGGGTACTCTGTTGAATACTAAATTCAAGAACAGAGAAGCGATATGAAATGTTTTGCTACAGAGAATTTGCAGCCAGAATTGTATCCAACTCTGAAAGAGAATGGTAAATGGACTATTCAACCAGCAAAGCACACGATGTCCGATAAGCTGAGTTTCCTTAAGGTACTTAAACAAGTAAGGGTACCGGATGCATATTCTGCGAACAACAATAAATGCGTAAACTTGAAAAAGAAAACCCTCGTCGGCCTGAAAAGTCATGACTGTCATGTGATCATGCAGCAATTGCTTCCCATTGCTGTTAGGGTGTTACCAGATAACGACGTTGCATCAGTTGCGACTGATTTGTGTCATTTCTTCAGAGAGTTATGTTCTAAAGGTTACTCGGCAAATGATTTTAGAACTCTGGAGAATAAAATACCTCTCATATTTTGTAGAATAGAGATATTGTTTCCGCCTTCTATTTTCACCGTAATGTTGCATCTCACGGTTCACCTTGCTCAAGAGTCACGTTTAGGTGGTCCCGTGAATTATCGGTGGATATATCCGTTCGAGATGTAAAACTAACATAACAACTCTTTAATGTTCATAATAAATCGAATATTTATAATAAAACGAATTAAATTTGTTTGCATCCGTCAGGTTCATGTACAAAATAAAACGGTATATCCGTAACAGGAGTTGGCCTGAAGGGTCGATCACTGAAGGGTTTCTCGCGGAGGAATATATGACGTTTTGTTTTATATATCTAGAGGATGTTGAGACTGCATTTAATAGGTCAAGACGTAATGAGGATATAGTTAACAATAGAACTGCAATATTTGTCTTTCGGACCCAAGAAAAGGAACTGGGTAAAGTGAAGTCGGGTCATACTGCGTCTGAGCAGCTCGGCATGATTCACCGTTACGTTTTATTCAACTGTTCAGATATGAACAGTTTTATCGGGTAACTATTTATTAATTTTTTCTTAATATAATTATAGAAAATCTTCAAGTCAAAATTAGATGTTTATTTGAGCGTTTGGAATGCTCAATACCGTCCACCTACTAAACGAACTCGGCAATGGAATATCGATAAGGAGCGACATAAACATTTTCCCGCTTTGTTGAAAGCACGTGTAACTTGTAGACTATAAAAACCAAATTACAACTCATGTTGATACACACACACATAACTTAATCCGTTTTATCCTAACAGGTTGAAAGAAATTCCAATGATAGACATGTATCAGAAGATATAAAAGCGCTAGCGAATGGTCTAGATGAACAAGCCGAGTACCTTTCTGGTTACGTTGTTAACATGCTTAGATTTCACACCAGAAAAAGAGATCAAAATAAAAAGTTTCAGAATTATGGGGGCTTTGTCACATCCACTGTTACTGGATATTCATTTTCTGGAGATTTTTCCAACCGCGGGAAAATTGGACTATTACGGGGTGCTTAAAAAAATAATTCGGGTGCGTTATCATGAACAGACGGTTGTCCTGTTCAAGTGTCTGTTGTACGATATCCATCATGAACATACTGGGTTCAAAATTGAAAATAACCTACTTTTACTGAATTCATCAAAATTTGCTTTTGGTAAAGAGCCTTATATTCTCACCAGCCAAGCCCACCAATGCTTTTATGTCGCAGACCCCAAAGACGCCCAGTGGGATATTGCTGTTGTGACGGATCCATAAGACTATTACAACATGGGTGAAAGTGATGTAAGTGAGATTAGTTGTTCTACAATCCCGGTTATACAAGATGATGCTATTCCTCTTGAATTCAACAGTGGTTTATTAAAAACAGACATAGAGTCGGAAATAGTCTCTGATATGTCATCGGCGGTAGTAGAACCAGAAGTCTAATTAAGACTTTAAAAATCTTGATCTATTAACTCGCTCTTGTATGATACTCATAATTTAAGTAATGTGAAACTTACAATTTATTGCATCTTTATTTCTGTATATTACTTCATACATTTCATCTTTTTCCGCATATTATCTCCTACAGTTTCGAATTCTAATGTACATGGATTTTCAAGTTAATTTATATATGAGGTTTTATAAGCTGGTTATATGTATTTTGTTCTTGGTAATTATCTTGGGCTATAATTCTAATGTCCTGTATTTCACATTTTTCTTCGCATATTATTTCCACCATCTATTGCTCATATATGATGTTCTTTTCAGCAATAATTTTCACTATTATTTTTTTCATCTAACATACTAAACTATATTCCGTGAAATTGTTTTAGATATGTCAGATTCTGATAGCAAGACCGATCAGTCTATCAGGAACGAGGGGCAGTCCTCTCAGAAAAACAAACGAACTGGGAGAGGCCCCACATGGGCCAGTGATATATAGATGAGGATGCCGCCTGCCCCTAGCAAGCCGATTGTATATCTTGCGCTCACAGGGGACGTTGTAACAGGAGCCAGCAAAGAAGTGAAGAAAATGATGTCGTCGATAGTTAACAGTGAGGACCGCATGCCTCATTTGTTGAAGGACAAAGATGGCGAGTGAGAGGTTCTAGATTGGGACAACGAAGCATTAGAGCTAAAAAAACAAGTTGCTATATGGGAGATGATGGTCACATTTCTTCATACAATTCAATACTGCATTTTTTTATATGCACACATATACACACACATACGCGTATATCACAAACACACACACACATATACACATACACATTTACTAAATTATTATAAAAATTCCATACGATGATGAATTATCCCGTTTCGTAGGCTTAGTTAGAGTTCCGGTGGTTTGGCGTAGAGGGCCCCTAGGGGGTTTATGATGAACGCGCGGTTTATGTTAAGATGTGTAGTCATATGGTGAAGAATTGGAGAGGCTATAAGAACAAAATCTTTAAGAAGCATGAAAACCGCGCTTCACTGGAAGAGATGTTTTCGATTAAGCCGGATCTAGATTGGTCCGAGGAATACTGGCATGTCTTGGTCGACCATTTCTTGTCCAAAAAGTTTAGGGCATGTCTTTGACGATACCTTTTTACTATTTTGTAGCAACTTAGTAAGCAATATTTGATGTAACTGTAGGAGAAGAGCGAGCGAGGCAAAGTATCTTGCGCTTAGCTGCACGATATTTATAAGGGTGGGAGTAAGAGTTCCTAGCAGGTTGCCATCGAACACGTAAGTATCGTATTTTATATTAATACGTTAAAATTATCTTAGAAATTTATATGTGAACTTTCTAAATGTTATATGCAGTAAGAAAACTATGGTGGAGAGTCCCTTGATCGGATCGAAATCTACTGGGCTCAATTTGTACGGAACGATGGTGCGCCTGCATCGATTGAGGCACAAGGGATAAATGTAAGACTCCACATATACCGAGCTTCTAAATTATTTCAGAATAATTATTGTGTAGTTTTTAGAACAACAGTAATACATTTCTTCTACAAACAGGTGACGATGGCAGCTGAGAGAGATCGGTTGATCCAGACGATGGAGGCGAAGCAGAGACACCTGGTTGATGACGCGTAGAGAACATTCATCGTAGATAGGGCTTTCACGGCATTTAGGCTGGATTGTCACAGGAGAGTATCGTGCGTGTCCTCTAAGATCACTCCGCATCAGCATAACACTCCTTTCCAGCTGACCGGGAATCCACCTCCTAGGTTGTAGCCGGCAGACGAATCGGCATCGGAGATGCCGATATAGACCAGGGCCTCTAGGATCAGGACCCCTGTGTTTCATGGATCGCCCCAGGAGCGGACGCTGGAATACGACGGTTTCTCACGCTGATCGACTGGCGCTCCCGCTGCTGCTGCCGCTCCCGCTACCGCTGCCGCTCCCGCTGCCGATCTATTTGCTGGCTGGACTTTGAGCATAGCCTTAATCTTATCAACACGTATATCCAAGCTAGGAGGCTAGTACCTCCGGTAAGTTCGATAAACCTTACATATACACACACATACACACATATCACATACAAACACACATACAAAAGCATATCACAAACACACACGCGCACGCGCGCGCGCACACACATACAAAAGCATATCACAAACACACACACATGCACAAATTACATACATGTGTACACACACACAAGCATACATACACACATACACAAACAGGCATGCGCGTGCACAAGCATACGCACAAACAAACAAACGCGCGCGCGCACACACAATCATACACACACACGCATACAAACAACTGTGTACGCACACACACATTTAATTGATATAAAATATCCACACTAATTCATGTATTTTAAAATTTTAATCGCAGGAGCTTTATCCCGGAAATCCATGAGCGCCTCCTTCGTGATCGACTCTTCCTCCCCGTGTTCGTCCTCCGTTGATTTTTCATTTTCTACTTTTATAAATTTATGATATTAAGATTGTAATGGAACGCGTAGTATGTATTGTAATCGTATTTGGATAATCGATATTTGAATGGAATGGATTTTGTATTAGAATCGTTATTTGAATGGAATGTAATCGATATTAAATTGAAATAGATTGGATTTGAGATTTTCTTGGTTTTTTTTTTTTTAAAAATTCTGTAATGCATTCAATTTCGACGGGTAATTCCCGTCGAAATAGACTTATTTCAACGGGCCAGTCCCGTCGAAATTAGTCTATTTCGACGTGAATGGCCCGTCGAAATAGAAAAAAATATTTTTAAATGATTCTAGAAATCATTTTTTAACTTAAAAACCTTATATATTTCGACGTGTTAAGTCTGTAGATAAAATTGCTATTTCGACGGGAAATAATCTATTGTGACATAAGCTATTGCGCCAGCTTTCTTTCATGGCAATTTGGGATGTCGTGACGAAATAGACCTATTTCAACGGTAAATTAATGTCGAAATAACTATTTATTTACTGCCGTGATTATTGTTCCCCAGATTATGCATAATAAAAACTTTTTAAGCGGAAGACCTGGTCTTCCACTTCTTGGCCTTCTCTCTTTTTCCTCGCATTATTTCCAAAGCTTTTCGCTTTTGCTTTGGAGAGCCAAACTAAAGAAGAAATAAAGTGACCTGAGATCAATAGATGAACCCAAAAAGTAACCAAGGGCTTAATTCATTTCTCTGATTTGGCTCATTTTGAGTTGTTATATAGTTTAGTCTTGATGTTTATTTTAGAAAGATAATGATTCCAAGTCACTTTCATTCGGTTCAAATCTTAGAAAATCTTGATAGCTTTCATATTTATCTAATCTATAGAAAACGTAACCAAAGTGGGAATTCGTTTATGTTTTCATGCTGTATGCTTTCAAATGAGTACATGACATATTCTCCATTATCTAGTCTTTTTCTTCGAATGTAAGAAATTGAACTAACAGTTTAATATTTAATATTTTTGCATGAACGATTAAAATCCTGAGTAGCACCAACAAACAAAAAAGAGACATTTTGTGTACTAAACATTTAGTAATTACTAATACTTTTGCATGAATGATTAGCATCTAAGCAGCACCAACAAACAAAAGGAGACATTTTGTGCGATGACAACACTTATGGTCCGCCTGATTTCAAATAATTTTGCAATATTCCAATATTACCCCCAGCTAAAAAGATCCGCACATACCCTATGGTACTGCATATGATTGTAAGTAATATATATATCTAAATAGGAACTACATATAATTGTATAACCACTACATTTAAAATACTTACGGGATACCTAACTAATTTTGAATAAAAATACTACCACTTCGAAATATTATCTGTATTATAACAATTCTTCTCTCTAGGTTTTTTTGGAGTGTTGGTTATTTTTCAAAATCAATTATGTAAATCACAAGTATTTTAAAGTTTAAATAGATCCTGGAGTGTCCCTGTAGGGTGCACCCTTCAGTGGATCTGTCACGTCCCGTTTTCCAAAATACGGAATACGAGGATGACTGGACTAGCCATGCTTCTACGGTTAACGAATAATCCTGTCGTAGTCACACTTCGGATTCTAGCGGTACATGGTAAACAGTAAACACAACACAAGTAATGAGAATTACAATCGCTAAATCTATCATATTTAAACGAATCAGAGTGCAACGGACACAAGCAAAAGAAAAAACTAACCAGATAGTGATAAAGGAAAGATAGCTCTGACGTCGTGTCACGACCCGAAGGTACGGAACGTGACTGACACTTAGATTACGGGACGTCTCAAGACGTAACGTAACCTAAATCAGCCAAATCCCAGAAAATCTAAACCATAATCAATAAGAGTGAAGGAAAACC